>CAUYQV010127808.1:0-13880 GCA_963574575.1 Galagoides demidoff
GTGTTGTGGCGGGCGCCTGTGGTCCCAGCTACTTGGGAGGCAGAGGCAGGAGACTCACTTGAGCCCAGGAGTTGGAGGTTGCTATGAGCTGTGATGCCAGCCCTCTACCCAGGGGGATAGCTTAAGGCTCCGTCTCAAAAAGAAAAAAAAAGCACAAAAGTTTTACATTCTGATAGAGTCCAACTTACCTCTTATTTCTTTTTTTGCTTATGATTTTGGTGTCATATCCAAGAAACTGTTGACAAATCTGAGGTCATGAAGGTTTACTCAATGTTTTCTTTCAAGGGTTTTAGCTCTCACCTTTAGATATTTGATCCATTTTTGAATTAATCTATGTAAATTAATGTGAAGCAAGCATCCAAATTTAAGGGGTTTTTTTGCATGTAGCTATCCAATTGTCCCAGCACTATTTGTTGAGAACACGTTTCCCTCTCCCATTGAATAATCATGACAGCCTTGTAAAAAATCAGTTGACCATGAGTTTTTTACTGGATGTTCAATTCTAGTCTATTGATCTACATGCCTATCCTTATACCAACACCAAATGGTCTTGATTACCGTTGCTTCATACTTGGGTTTTGAAACTGAGAAGTGTGAGTCTTCCAACATGGCTATTCTCATTCAAGTTTGTTTTGGGTACTTAGGTCCCCTTTCAATTCTATAGCATATAGTGTCTGTGTGTTTCTGTACCATTTGATAAAAAGACTTTCCTCTATCCACTTAACTGCATTTGCTTTTTTGTCCACCATATTTGTGTGGGTCATTTTGGGGCTCTGTATTTGGTTTCATTGATCTGGTTGCCTATTTTTTCATGAATATCACACTGTCATTTCGTGGTTTACCCATGGACTTTTGCTACATGGCCATCTTTTTGTTTGTTGCTTATATGATGTTGAATGAAAAGATTTTTATTCTTATGAAATAGTTTGTAATTATGAACTTTATTAACAGTGACTCAGAAAAGATTAACCACAAGAATGAACATGAGTTAACACTCTGTCTTTGACTTTACAATGTACAGTTAGTTTATAGAGCAGACAAAAATACTTTAGACTTTATGATATCATATGTCACATGAATTAGTGATTTCAATAGGTGTGTAGTGGTATCTTGCTTTCCTTTGAAATTCCCTAATGACATATGACATTGAGCATTTTTTTTATGTACTTTTTTCCATCTGTGGATCTTGAGGTTTCTGCTAGATCTTTTGACCATTTTGAAATTGGGTTGTCTTCTTTTTTGAGTTTTTAAGAGTTCTTTTATGTTCTGAATACAAGCCTTTTATCAGTATGTTTCACAAATATTTTATTCCAGTCTGTTCCCTTAACAGTGTCTTTTGAAGCAGAAATTTTAATTTTAATGATGTTCTACTTTTTCTTTCATGGCAATGCTTTTGGTGTTGTATCAAAAAATTCATTGATAAACCTAAGGTCACTTTCTCTTATGTTATAATCTGGAAGTTTTATAATTTTGTGTTTTACATCTAGGTCTATGATGCATTTTGAGTTAATTTTTGTGAAATGCAAAACATCCATATTTAGATCCATTTTTTTTTTCGTTTTTTTATTTGGATGTCTAGTTGTCTTAGCATCAGGTTTTTTTTTTTTTTATTGAATGGTAACTATGTACATTAATACACTTCTCGGGTACAGTGTGGGGTTTTCACATGCAATCCGAAATACGTCCATCAAACTGATCAATACAGCCTTCATGTCATTTTCTCAGTTATAGTTTTAAAACATTCTGATTCTACTCTTAGAGAGTTTCACTTGTACCCCTTAGCATCAGTTTTTGAAGACTATTTTTTTCTTGACCAGGCATGATAGCCCATGTAGATAATCTCAGCTAGTTGGGAACCTGAGAGACATGAGTATTGCTTGAGCTCAGGAGTTGCAGCCCGGGTGACAGAGCAATATCCTATCTCCTAAAAAATAAAAATAAAAAGACTATCTTTTCTCCATGGAATTGCCTTTGCTTCTGTATCAAAATAAGTTGACTAGGAGGAGGCAGAGCAAGATGCCTGAATAGAAACCTTTAGTAATCATCTTTCTTTATAAAAACCAAATTCAATAACTACCCAAGCAAGGAAGCACCTTCATAAGAACCAAAAATCAAGGGAGCAATAACAGTACCTGGTTTTAACAATGTTAACAAGGGAAGAGGCACTGAAGAGGGGAAAAAGGCAGTCCTGTGTCTCCTGGTGGTGCCACACCAGTGTGCCAAGTGGAGAAACAATCTGTTTGCCTGGGGGGAGGGACAGTGAAATGATTGTGGGATTGTGCACTGGAACCCAGGAAAGCATGCCACAGGGCAGAATTCTGTTGGTGATTGCAGAGATGGTATTTAGATCAGTCCAGTCATAGAGAAATCTCAGACTAAGATCAGAATGCTCAAAGAAGCTGTTCTGAGGAAGCTCAGTGAACTTCAAGACAACACAATGAACAAATTAAGAAGCCTATCAGAGAAATTTAACAAAGACTCAAACAATAAAAAAAACCCAGCAAGCAGAAATTCTGGAAATAAAAAGTTCAATTCGCAAACTGAAAAATACATCAAAGGCTCTCAACAGGTGAATCGATCAAGCAGAAGAAGGAATTAGTAAGCATGAAGATAATCTATGTGAAAATACATAGTCAGAAGAGACAGAAGAATGAAGTAAAATGAGGCATACCTACAAAATCTAGGAAATAGTCTCAGATGGGCAAGTCCAAGAGTCCCTGGCCTTAAGGAGGAGGTGAAGACAGAGATTGGAGCAAAAGTTTTAGTCAAAGAATAATAACTGAGATCTTTGAAAAACCCAAATATTGAAAGATGTCAATATTAAGGTACAAAGATATCATAGAACATCAGGCACATTTAACTCAAATACGACTACCTCAAGATATTTAGTAACTAAGCTCCCAAGGGCCACAGATAAAGCAGAGGTCCTAAGAGAAATAGGAACAGGAGCTCCAAAATATCTAGCAGCAGATGTGTCAGTGGAAATTTTATAGGCCAGAAGAGAGTAGCATGGTATATTCAAAGTGCAGGAGGAAGAAAATCTTAACTCTAGCATATTATGTCCTGAAAAATTATCCTTCAAGCATGGAGAAGAAATATATTCCCACACAAACAAAAGCTGAGAAATTCTTTGATCTGAAAGAAAAAGATGTTCATAAACAATAAGAAATCTTCTGAAGGTGTACAACTCACTGCTAACAGTGAGAACACAAGTATAGAAACTTTAAAAAATTGAATTGTTTGTCTTGTTAGAGTTGACTTTTGAGATTACATGGTAGATTCTTGATACATGCTCTTTACTGGTTTGCAATTTTTTTCCCTCTAACTGTAGCTTGTGTTTTCATTCTCTTAACTGTATCTTTCGTAGAGAAAAAATTTTATTTTTGATAATGTGTAGTTTATCAATTTTTTTGTATTGTGCTTTGAGTGTCATGCCAAAGAAGTTTTTGTCTAACTCGAGTCACAAAAATTTCATTCAATCTTTTTCTAAATGTTTTATACTTTCATGTTTTCCATTTGGATCTATTATTCATATTGAGTAAATATTTATATAATTTAGCAGATTTTGGTCTCTTGCTTTACATAAGAATGTTCTGTTTTTCCAGTTGTATCTCTTGACAAACACTGCACTTTCTCCACTGAATTTCTTTTGCGCCATTGTTAAAAATCAAAGACCATATCTGGGTGGGTCAATTTTTGGACTTTCTATTCTGTTTCATTGATCAGTTAGTCTCTCCCTTCACTGGTACCACACTGTCTTGATTTTTGTAGCTTTATTATAAGCCTTAAAATTATATAGTGTAATTCTTCAAACTTTGTTTTTCTTTTCCAGAAGTGTTTTAACTAGTCTTATTCCTTTACTTTCTGTGTAAGCTTTAGAATAAGCTTGTTTGTAGCTTATCTTTAAATTTTTTGCTAGAATTTTTGCGCATTATAATTTTTTCCCTTAGATTTCTTTGTCATCTTGGGCTGCTATAGCAAAACCTCATAGACTTGGTGGATTTAACAATTGTCATCTATTTCTCATATTTCTGAAAACTGGGAAGTCCAAGCTCAGGTGCCTGACAATTCAGTTTCTGGTGAGTGCTCTCTTCCTGGCTTGTGGAGGGCTGTCTTTTTGCTATGGCTTCATATGGATGTGAGAGCAGCAGGGGAAGGAGGGAAAGAGAAAGCTCTTCAGTTTCTCTTATGAGGACAGTAAGCCCATCATGAGGACTTCATGAGGGTCTCACTTAAACCTAATCACCCCAAGGTCTCCTCTTTGAATATCATTACAAGGGATGAGCAGGGTGTTAGGGCTTCAATATATAAAATTTTGAGGAACACACTTTAGTTTATAGCACTGAGATTACCCTGAATATTATAATTAGCATCTTAAAAACCCTTTCTAAACCAATTTTTCTGCTACCCACATGCTCCCCAGCTCTTATTTATTTTGGGCAGGCCATTTTCCTACAAGCACAATCACATGAATACAATGCATACTTGTGCACAACAAAACACATTGACCTGCTGAGAGACAGAAAGAGTATAACCTGCTCTATCTGTTAGCTAGAGACTGCACTACACAAAGAAATGCATCAGACAGACTACAGCAGTGGAGTGGGTGAAGAAATGCAACAAAAAAGGAAAAATGTGTACATCTTCCAAAGTCAGAGCAAAACAGGAAAATCATTGTCGGAAACTGACTTTGTTGCAATTGAATTTGAATTAATGTCAACCTAGTTTCAATGGTATCCTCAGATCCTTTAAAAATGTTATTATTGTTGAAAATTATATCTTTATACATTGTGGGTATGTTTTTGTTGTTTGTTTTTGAGACGGAGTCTCAATCAGTCACCCTGGGGTTGAATGCTGTGGTATCATAGCTCACAGCAACCCTAAACTCTTGGGCTCTAGTAATTCTTTTGCTTCAGCCTCCTGAGTAACTGGGCCTATAGGCATCTGCCACAATCCCCAGCTATTTTTTAGAGATGGGGTCTTACACTTGCTCAGGCTAATCTCAAACCCATGAGCTCAGGCAATCCACCTGCCTTGGACTCCCAGAGTGTTAGGATTAGAGGTGTGGGCCACTGTGACCGGCCTTCAAAACAGTGTCTTGCTGTGAATTTCACTTGGTTTATCCTTCTTAGAGTACCTTGACTTTCTTGGATGTATAAATCCATAGTTTTTTCATCTAATTTGGAAAGTTTTAAATCATTATTTCTTAAAAAATTTTTTGTTTATTTCTTTCTCTCTTCTCTTTCTGGTACTCCTTTTATATGTATGTTGGTCCGCTTGATGGTGTCCCACAGGTCTCTCAGCCTCAGTCATTCTTCCGTATGAGGCACCGTAGCACAGTGGTTAAGGTGCTGGCCACATGCACTAAGGTTGGCGGGTTCCAACTGGCTCAGGCCAGCTAAACAACAATGATAACTACAACAAAAAAATAGCTGGGCATTGTGGTGGGCACCTGTAGTCCCAGCTGCTTGGGAGGCTGAGGCAAGAGAATTGCTTAAGCCCAGGAATTTAAGGTTGCTGTGAGCTGTAACACCATGGCACTCTATCAATGGTGACATAGTGAGACTGTCTCAAAAAAAAAAAAAAAAAAGAAAATCAATTGTGTTTTTCATTTCTAAAATTTTCATTTAATTCCTTTAAATGTTTTATTTTTTGTTGAGACTCAGTAGAGGATTGTTTTTGCTTTTTTGTTTTTGTTTTTTATTTTTAATTTTTGAGAGGCAAAGGGTAACTGTCTTGTAATATAACTCAGCTTTCCACACACCTGTTGTCATAGAAACAACACTTTATAAGAAAAGCTATGCATAATTAGCATGGATGGAGTTCTACATCCATCAGATAATTTGGAAGAATTCTAAAAATCCCAAAGGAGCAAGCAAAATTACTTGTTTGGATTGGAAGGGATCAGACCTCCACTGTGTGGTAAATGAAATGGCAGTTACAGTAGGAATGGGCAAACGTAACAATTTTGTGTCAGCTGAAAAACAGGGAGACAGCCTTATTGCAGTGGAGAGAAAGAAAACTTAGGTTTTTTTCCAGTTTTTTTTCCCTTTAAGTGCTGTTTGGAGTCACACAAAGGTTATACAAAGCCAAATGAACATATGAATATATTTTGAAGTGATGGGGCTCAGAAGACAGGACCTGCGCTTTTGAGTGGGGCTTGGCACCTCTGGGGAGCCCCTGCTGTGATGTTAGGCAGTGAGGCTGGGGGTTCAAGACTCCAGCTGTGGGAGAAGCAGATTGTTGAGTGTGGGCTCCTGTTAGGGAATCGTGAATAGCTTAAATAAAGGCATTGGATTTTTATTTTTGTTTTTTGAGAGAGAGTCTTTCTCTGTCTGGTGTGCAGTGGTACATGCAAGCTGATTGCAGCTTTGAATTCCTAGGCTCAAGTGATACTCCCATGTCAGCTTCCTACCAAAGTATGGGGATTGCAGGCATGAGCCACCAACCCAGGCCAACAGTGTTTGTGACAGTTTGCTGAAGCACTTTTGTAATAGCTGCCTTATAGTCTTCATCAAATGAATACATACAACATCTATGACATCTTGGCATTAAGTGACTCTTGGTTGTTCCATCTCACACAAATTTTTCTTATTCACATACAATGTTAATTTAGATTATACTGAGGACTTTTGACTATTTGGTTATATGATTCTGGATCCTGTTCAAATACTATAGAATGTTATTATTTATTCATTTTTAAGGGATAAATTTTCATTTTTGTTGCTTAGGCTGGCTCAAACTCTTGACTCAAGTAATCTTCCTGACTCCTGAATAACTAGGATTACAGGAGTAAGCTACCATGCCCAGCTGATATTTTTGTTTCATCGACAGTAGATCTGTCTTACAAGAAATGCTAAAAGAAATTCTTCAGTCTGAAAGAAAAAGACATTCATGAACAGTAATAAATCATACGAAGGTATACAACTCACTGGTAACAGTAAGGACACAACTAGAGACACTCTATTGTAATCTTGGTGGATGTCTCATTTATATCTTGAAGGAAGAATAAAAAGACAAACTTATCAAAAATAACTACAGCAACTTTATGAAAGATAGTATAAAAAGATATGGACGGAAGCTACAAGAAGTTAAAAACTGGGGAAGAAGATGGAGTTAAAGGGTAGAATTTCTGTTAGATTTTTCTTTGCTTACTTGCTTGTTTGTAGGTAGACTTGCAATATATTTAAAATAATTGGTTATATCTGACTCAGTCTGGACAAAAGCAAAGTGTATAAATGAAACATGTATACTCCCTAATATTCTGAAATAAAAGTAAGAGGAAAATAAAACAATTGGTTGTAAAATGTTTAAAAAACTTAATAAGGGATATACAAAAAATAAACATCAAGAAATTAAAACACACTACCAGAGAAAAATCACTTTTTTTTTCTGTAAACTATAGATATTTCTTTTTTTTTTATTAATTGATATCTGTATACATTAATGCAAACATGGGGTACATATTTCAAGAAAGAAAATTTCCTTAATTATGGAAAACAAACCATTTAAGTTCTAAAGCAACAACAATGTAATAAAAATCATAAAAATATTAAAAGTTATTTAACATTTTTTACCTCAGGAGAAGATTAATGGATACTATTATGTAATCAATTTTTGTTTGCTTGATTTGCAGTGTCACAAATTCATCAGTTTTTTTTGTTAGAGTTCTAGAAAATTTTTATGAAGTCCATTGATCTTAAAGTTATTAGAAATCTGTATTCATGAGTACTTGTTAGTGTCTTTATCATGAACCTGTTTCATTGCAGAGTCATTGCAGATGACTTCAGAAGAATCAAAACAATAACTGTTATGACAAAAACTTAGAATTACCATGGTTAAAAGTCTGAAACCCAATGAAAGTTTACCATAGCCAGAAATTGCTTTGTTCTGTTTTGGTTTTTTGATTCTTTTTAATTTTTTGTTTGTTTTCTTGCTTTTTAAATATTTATTTATTTTTATTGTTGGGGATTCCTTGAGGGTACAAGTAACCACATTACAGTGATTGCATTAGTTAGGTAAAGTTCCTCTTACAATTGTGTCTTGCTCCCATAAAGTGTGTCACACACCAAGACCCCACCCCTCTCCCTTCTTCTCTCTCTCTGCTCTTCCTTTCCCCCACCCCTCCCTCTCCTTCCCTCTCTCTGCTCTTCCTTTCCCCCACCCCTCCCTCCTTCTCTTTCTCTCTACTCTCCCCCTCTCCCACCCCCTACCATGTACTAGGTCATCAACTGTCCTCCTAAGAGAATTGAGTACATAGGATTCTTGCTTCTCCATTCTTGTGATGCTTTGCTAAGAATAATGTGTTCCACTTCCATCCAGGTTAATACAAAGGATGTAAAGTCTCCATCATTTTAAATGGCTGAATAGTATTTCATGGTATACATATACCACAGCTTGTTAATCCATTCCTGGGTTGGTGGGCATTTAGACTGGTTCCACGTTTTGGCAATTGTAAATTGAGCTGCCATAAACAGTCTAGTGCAAATGTCCTTATGATAACAATTTTTTCTTTCTGGATAGATGCCCAGTAATGGGATTGCAGGATCAAATGGGAGGTCTAGCTTGAGTTCTTTGAAGGTTCTCCATACTTCCTTCCAAAAAGGTTGTATTAGTTCGTAGTCCCACCAGCAGTGTAAACGTGTTCCCTTCTTTCCACATCCATGCCAGCATCTGCAGTTTTGAGATTTTGTGATGTGGGACATTCTCACTGTGGTTAGACGATATTGCAGGGTGGTTTTGATTTGCATTTCTCTGATAATTAGGGATGATTAGCATTTTTTCATATGTTTGTTAGTCATTTGTCTGTCTTCTTTAGAGAAGGTTCTATTCATCTCTCTTGCCCATGATATATGGGATTGTTGGCTTTTTTCATGTGGATTAATTTGAGTTCTCTATAGATCCTAGTTATCAAGCTTTTGTCTGATTTAAAGTATGCAAATATCCTTTCCCATTGTGTCAGTTGTCTATTTGCTTTGGTTATTGTCTACTTAGCTGTACAGAAACAGAAGCTTTTCAATTCAATTAAGTCCCATTTGATTAATTTTGTGGTTGGTGCAATTGCCATGGAAGTCTTCTTCATAAAGTCTTTTCCCCAGGCCAGTATCTTCCAGTGTATTTCTTATGCTTTCTTTGAGAATTTTTATCATTTCATGCCTTAAATTTCTTTACTCATCTTGAGTCAATTTTTGTGAGTGGAGAAAGATGAGGGTCCAGTTTCAGTCTTTTACATGTGGATATCCAGTTCTCCCAGCACCATTTATTGAATAGGGATTCTTTCCCCCAGTGTATGTTCTTGTTTGGTATATCAAAGATTAGGTGGTTTTAAGATGTGAGTTTCATTTCCTTGTTTTCTATTCTATTCTAGATGTCTATGTCTCTATTTTTTATGCCAGTATCATGCTATCTTGACCTTATAGTACACTATGGCCTTATAGTACAGCCTTAAGTCTGGTATGCTTATTCCCCTGGCTTTCTTTTTATTACTAAGAACTGCCTTAGTTATATGGGTTTTTTTTCCTGGTTCCATACAAAATGAAGAATCACTTTTTCCAAGTCTTGAAAGTATGATGTTGGTATTTTTTCTGTTTTTAATTGTGCCCTGGGGTGTTAGGGGCTCACACCAGATGGCCCTGCACTCTTGGTGCCTGCTGGTCAGCTGGCTGCAGCCGAGTCCCCAGTACCCAAGCCCCTTGTAGCCCCTGCACCATGCCTTGATGTTGGTATTTTTAATAGGGATGGCATTGAATCTGTAGATTGCTTTGGAACTATAGATATTTTAACAATATTGATTCCTACCAGCCATGAGCATAGTATGTTCTTCCAATCATTAATATCCTCACTATTTCCTTTCTTGGGATTTCGTTATTTTCTTTATGGAGTTCCTTCACCTCTTTTTAAAGATATATTCCTAGGTATTTCATTTTCTTTGCAGCTATGGTGAAGGGAGTTGTGTCCTTAATTAGCCTCTCATCTTGCTGTTGTTGGGGTATACAAAGGCTACTGACTTGTTGACATTGATTTTATATCCTGAGACATTACTATAGTTTTTGATAACTTCCAGGAGTCTTGTGTTTGAATCTTTGGGGTTCTCTAAGTATAAGATCATATCATCAGCAAAGAGGGAGCATTTGACTTCCTCTGCTCTCATTTGGATGCCCTTCATTTCCTTCTTTTTCCTGATTGTATTGGCTAGAATTTTCAGCACTATGCTGAATAGTAGTGGTGACAAAGGACAACCTTGTCTGGTTCCAGTTCTAAGTGGAAAAGCTTTCAGTTTTACTCCATTCAGTAAAATATTAGCTGTTGGATTGTCATAGATAGCTTCAATCAGTTTGAGAAATGTGCCACTTATGCCTATACTCTTCAGTGTGTTAATTAGAAAAGGATGCTGGATTTTAGCAAATGCTTTTTATGCATCTATTGAGAAGATCATATAGTCTTTGTTTTTTTGCTTCTGTTGATAAGGTGAATTATGTTTATGGACTTGCATATGTTAAACCATCCTTGCATCCCTGGGATGAAACCTACTTGATCATGATGTATGACTTTTTTGATGATAAGGTGTAATCTATTGGCTAGGATTTTGTTGAGAATTTTTGCATCTATATTCATTAGTGAAATTGGTCTAAAGTTCTCCTTTTTAGTTGGGTCTTTTCCTGGTTTTGGTGTCACGGTGATGTTTCCTTCATAGAAAATGTAGGGGAAGATTCTTTCCTCCTCAATTTTTTGTAATAATTTCTGCAGTATGGGACTAATTTCTTCTTTGAAGTTTTGATAGAATTCTAGTGTGAAGCCATCCAGACGAGGGCTTTTTTGTTGGAAGATTTTGTATTGTTTCTTTGATCTCAGTGTTTGAAATTGGTCTATTCAGGAGCTCTGTTTATTCCTGGCTAAATCTAGGGAGAGGGTGTGATTCCAAATATTGATCCATTTCCTTTATATTGTCAAATTTCTGGGCATAGAGTTTCTGGTAGTATTCAGAGATAATATCTTGTATTTCTGTGGCATCAGTTGTTATTTCTCCTTTATCATTTTTCTAATTGAGTTTACTAGAGATTTTACTTTTCTATTTCTAGTTAGTCTGGCCAAAGGTTTATCTATTTTATTTATTTTTTCAAATAAATAAAATGTGCCATTAATTTTCTGAATTATTCTTTTGTTTTTAATTTCATTAATCTCTGATTTAATTTTGGTATTTCTTTTATTCTGCTGGGTTTAGGCTTAGATTGTTCTTATTTTTCCAGTTCCATAAGATGGCTTGTGAGTTTGTTGATGAGCTCTTTTTCTGATATAGGCATCTAAAGCAAGAATTTTTCCTCTAAAGACTGCATTTGCTAAATCCCACAGGTTTTCATAGCTTGTGTCATCGTTGTTATGCTCAAGGAAGTTAATAATTTTCTCTTTTATTTCTTCCTGCACCCAACTGTCATTCAGCACAAGGTTTTTTAATTTCCATGCCTTTGTGTGGGGTTGAACGTTTTTGTTGGAGTTGAGTTTAATGCCTTATGGTCTGAGAAGATACAAGGTAAAATTTCAGTTCTTTTGATTCTGTTGAGGTTTGTTTTGTGTCATAGGATATGTTCCTTGGGCTGATGAGAAGAATGTATATTCCTTAGCTTCGGGATGGAGTGTTCTATATACATCTATCAAGCACAGTTGTTCTAGGGCAGTGGTTCTCAACCTTCCCAATGCCGTGGCCCTTTAATACAGCTCCTGTGGGGCATGACACACAGGTTGAGAACTGCTGTTCTAGGGTCTCATTTAAGTCCCTTGTATCTTTGTTTAATTTCTGTTTAGAGGATCTGTCCAGCTCTGTAAGAGGAGTGTTAAGGTCCCCTGTTATCATGGAGTTATAGGATATCAGATTGCTCTAACTAATTAAGGTCTGTTTCAAGAATCTGGGAGCCTTTAAGTTGGGTGCATAAATATTTAGAATTGAAATGTCTTCTTGTTGCATTTTTCCCTTGACCAATATGAAGTGACATATTTGTCTTTTTTGACTTTAGTTGCTTTAAATCCATATGTATCTGAAAATAAGATTGCAACCCCTCTTTTCTTAGTTCTGTTTGCCTAAAAAATTGTCTTACAGGGTTGTGCCTGTGGCTCAGTCAGCAGGGTGCCGGCCCCATATACAAAGATGATGGGTTCAAACCCAGCCCCAGCCAAACCACAACAACAAAAAAAAATAGCTGGTCATTGTGGTGGGCGCCTTTAGTCTCAGCTACTTGGGAGGCTGAGGCAAGAGAATCTCCTAAACCCAGTAGTTGGAGGTTGCTGCGAGCTGTGATGCCATAGCACTCTACTGAGGGTGATAAAGTTAGACTCTGTCTCTACAAAAAAATAAATAAAATAAAATAAATAAATAAAATAAAAAATTATCTTACAATCCTTAACTCTGAATTTTAATTTGTCTTTTAAAGACAAATAAATAAAGACAAAATTCTCTTTTAAAGATAAAGTTAGACTCTGTCTCTACAAAATAAATAAGATAAAATAAAATAAAAAATTGTCTTACAATCCTTAACTCTGAATTTTAATTTGTCTTCCCCTCTTCATTGGGGAATTCAAGCCATTAACATTTATTGAGATAATCAATAAGTGTGATAGTATTCTATTCATCTTATTTTGTGAAAGTTCATTGTTTAATTTTGTCTTTTGCATCATTGTGGAAGCTAGGTTTTGTCCTTTAATTTTTGAGTGCTTACTTTGCTGTTGGTCCATTGTGATGGTCAGTGTGTAGAACAGGTTGAAGTATTTCCTGTAGAGCTGGTCTTGTTTTGGCAAATTTCCTCAATATTTGCATATGAGTAAAAGATTTGATTTTTCTATCAGTTTTAAAGCCTAACTTAGCAAGATATAGAATTCTGGACTGGAAATTGTTCGGTTTAAGTAGATTAAAGCATGTTCAAGCATTGTCTTCTTGCTTGAAAAATTTCATTAGAGAAGTCTGCAGTTACCCTGATGGATTTGTCCCTGTAGGTCAATTGGTGCTTACTCCTGGCAACTTGCAAAATCTTTTCTTTTGTATTGACTTTGGACAGTTTCATCACAATGTGTCTTGGAGAAGCTCTATTAGAGTTGAGGCAACCTGGGGTCTGATATTTATCTGGAAGGAGTGTGTCAGAATCTTTGTGATATTTGGGAAGTTTTCATTTATAATATTCTCTAGAATGGCTTCCATTCCTCTGCATTCTTCTTCCCCTTCTGGGATACTTTATAACTCGTATGTTAGAACCCTTCATAAAGTCCTGTAATTCTGTCATTGAATGTTCTGCTTTCTCTCTCCTTTTTTTCTGCCTCTTTAACTATCTGAATTATCTCAAAAGCTATGCCCTATACCTCTGAGATTCTTTTTTTCTGCATGGTCTAATCTGTTGTTGACACTTTCTATTGCAGCTTTAAGTTCCCTAATTGACTGCTTCAATTACTTCAGCTCTGCTATATCCTTTCCATATTCTTCATATTTTAAAAGAGATTTTAAAATATTTTAAAAATATTTTTAAAAAAGAGAAAAGAGAAAGGAGATGGAGTGAGTAAAAGAAAATATTGACAAAAATAAAAGAGGCACAGAAAGAGGGAGTCAGGAGTAATAAAGGTAAGGTACTTAAACCCAACCTTAAAATCCTCCAACCTCTGGGGGTGCTGGATTGGGTGGTTCCTTTGAGGGCAGCAGCTCTTTGCCAGTCTGTTCAGACAGAGTACCCCACCTCCACCAAATAGAGAGGAAAGACAAAAATACTATAAATCAAACCAAAGCATTTAAAAAGAAAACTTTATGGGATAATATTGGGGGGAAAAAACAAATAATAGGGGTAGAAATACTAGCAAAAATGAAGTTTTTATTGTTAAAAAAGGCAACAATGGAAAATTATATTTAC
>CAUYQV010127809.1:0-24348 GCA_963574575.1 Galagoides demidoff
AACCATATTTGAAAACACCTTAATATTTCTAGTTAAATCATTGACCACATAAGTATTTTCATTACATACCCTTACTAGGGCAAATAAATATAGAATGAATTAATATCCAGTTTCAAGGGTAAAAATGGGATAGTGGTTCAAATATATTATTAGTCCTGTAGATCAGAAATGAAAATAAATTTATATAAAAAAGATGTAAACTATATCAATTTAGTTGAAGTTTATTAGAAAAGATTCATAAATCTGCAAGTTACCAATTTATCTAAGTTAACCATTTTATTCCATATTGTGTACCATGCTGAGGTAAAATGATCTTATGAATCTTACATTGAAGAGATAAATCAGTACTTTTTCTGATCAAATTAAATATACTTCATTTTAGAAAAGCCACATCACCTTTTTAAATGATTTACCTGAGTATCATTGGTTAAATGTTTGTTTTTCTCACTACCCTATAAATCCAAATAAAATAGAAACTATGTCCATATTTGCATTTCAAGAATAGCTGCCCCCCTCTTTCCTGTAATGTACATTTTAAAAGACTGTGATGGGGAAGCAGGCAGTGAAAATAGAGACCAATGAATGCATAATACAGCTTCAAATATTAAAATGTATGAAGGAGATAGACTGATGTGATAATGATTGACTGGAGAGAAGAACACCACTTTACAAGTGGAAATCTCTCTGTAGACGTACAATTTGTATGGAAACAAGAAGGGTTAGTTGGAGCCAGTTACGTAGATCTGAGAAAAGGAAATAAACACCAAATCCAAGGACATTGAGCACCGCCTGTGAGCTTGGATTCGAATATCTAAAACTGAGATATCCCAATTCAATGGTAAATAAAGATAATAAACAAGTCTAACACCGGAGAATAAGTCCTTTAATAGAGATATGTTAATAAGATACAGCTCTGGGGTAGGCAGAAGAGTACAAAGGAGTCAGAACAGATTGGTGACATAGGAAGGCAGAACTGAGTTCTCTGTTACACGGCAACCAAAGCTGTAAATTTGAGGTGACCCGAGACGTACAGAAGTACAATTAGCTAGGATTATTTGTTTATAAAAAAATCAATGTTTCTGTGAAATGAATCATTAAATATATGATGACATGTTCAAATTTTCCTTAGGTTGGAAGAATTGCTGTGAGAAATTTGTCAGGCAAAGGCTCATTTATTAGTTCCATTTTGTCTATTATCCTGCACATAGCATTACTTGTTAGTATAAAGGTGGAATTTCTCCAATCAAATCAACCCTAATTCTATTAGTTAGGTATCTGTTAAACTGAAGTGATGAAAAAGACTCACATTATAGCTTACACAAAACAGAGGTATTTTTTCCTGCTATTGCGAATAGCTGGTTAAGATTTTTAGGACTGGTATGGTGGTTTCACCATGTTAGATAGCCAGCAGGTCCTCTGCCATCCTTCACACACAGCTTTAATCTTAGGGTACAAGATGGCGACTTCAGCTACCACGGTTGCAATGCCAGTCCAGCCACAGAGAGGGAGAAATGCAAAAGAGAGTACACTTCTTTTTTAAGAAGGCCTGACTCCCAATGTGCATATATCATGCCAATTATGATCCAGAGAACAGAGCTTATTTTTAGGTCACTTCAGATGCAAAAAAAAAAAAAAAAAGAGTTAGAAAATTTGGCCTTTGGCTGATTGGCCATGTTCTTAGCTAAAAAGTATATTGCTATGCAAAGGCAAGGCTATGAATATTAAGAAACAAGTTGTAGTCTCTGCCATATCGTCCCATTGTGATTTTAATTTTCAAGTGTTAGATTCATTTCTGGAAATGTAGCAAGGATGTAATCAAATGAACTGTGCAGAAAATCAATTACGCATTCTGAATAGCTACTCAATCTCCTTGCTTATGTTTTTGTCATTATCAAAAAAGTCTTCGTGTTAATAATTATTAAAATGAAATGCAGAATGTAGTTTTCAAGGAAAAAGATACATTTCCAAAGTACTTTTAAAAGACTACAATGATATAGGTGCATATCTATATATTCTTATGCATAAAACATTTTATATATACACATGCTAGTCTGGTAAGATGCTCACGCATTTATTTATTCTACACATCTATGCATATATACGCATGATTACTTTCACATCTTTAGAATGTACTTGATGTGAGAGCCAATTTTTTCTATTTTATTTTTTAATGCTTTAAAACAGCATAACCTTTAATCAGTTGAAAGGACCCTACTTAGGAGTTTGGATACTTATGTTTAAGGCCTTGTTCTGCTACTAATTATCTGTGTGACCTTGGGAAATTATCCTTGCCAATCTGGTTTCAATTTCTTCACCCGCCAAATGAAGGTATTGAGCAAGGTGATCTCCAAGGTCTTATCCTGCTCTAATTTCCACGATTCTCTGACTCATGGTACATTGTGAATTCTGATCTAATTAATTTTCTTAGTCACCTTCATGACACTCTATGGAATATATTGTCTCCTGACAGCCAAGAGGTTGATTCCCTGTATATGATTAGATTTTAGTTAAATGTAAACACTAATTTTGGCGTTCCTAAAAGGCATAGAGCTAAGTTTATGAAAGTGTGCACAGGACAACTGCTCCTCTCCTTTCTTTGTTCCTCTTACATCAATTTTGCAACATCTCTGCCTCCTCTGATAAGCTTTGAAGTGATGTCAAAGTAACCCTTAGGTGGACAGCATTATGCATAATTCTTTGAGTTTAAAAATATCTTTAATACTATATGGTATAAATAAATGAGTTTTCTAACATTGTCTACAGCTGTGTAAATAGGAAGGATTTCTTTAAGTACCATCATATATCACCATTGTCATTTTCATTTGTCAAGAAATATCTACCCAGCAGCTTCTGTTGGTTGTACATTTTGCAGGGCTTTATGAATAAAAACATAACTTACTGACAACTCAGTGCTCAAAAGCTTAGGATCATTTGGGGACATCAAATGATCCATTTGTCCATTTTGCACTGCTGTAATAGAATACCACATATTGGATACTTTATAAAGAGAACGATTTTTTTTTTTCTCACGGTTTGGGAGGCTATATAGTCTAATACAAAGTAAGGTTCCAGTATGTGATAATAGCCTCATGGTTGTATTATCCTTTGGCAGAAGGCAAGGGAGTGAGAGAGCACTCAGGAAGCCACAAGAGAACAAGAGGGGAGCTGGATTTGAATTTATAAATGACATTAAAACCATTCTCCACTCTTGTGATGACTAATTTGCTCCTTTGGTAACTACATGAATGTAATCACAAGGACATGGCCTAATCCCCTCCTTTCCCAATACTGTTGCGTTCAGGATGAAGTTTCCAACACACGAACTTTAGGGTACCCATTGAAATCATAGCATAAGTGCACGTTGTATATATAAGTCTACAAATATTTTCAATGACTTCAGAAACAGCATGACCCCAAACTGAAATTAATTTGGAGAATACCTTCTTCCTCTGGTAAGAGCATCACCTAACAATGAAAACAATTTAAAGTTGTAGATGTGGTTATATTTAGGTAACAATTAGAAGAGAATACTAATCAATGAATAGTAAAATTTCAGCAATCCCTGAGATCTGTTTGCAAGAACTTTGAATACTTTATCAGGAGTTTTTCAGTGGAAGTCCATACATTTTTTTTTAAATTCTTTTCAGCTGAATGATGTGACTGTTCAGTTAGGACATGATTCAGGAAAAAAAGCAATAATCAAATAGTTTTGGTAATGTCATGAGTAGTACTAAGTCCTACTCAGTATAAGTAGTACTAAGTCTTATTTAGTATAAGTATTAATAAATACTTACAGGCATTACAAATGATGAAGTAATAAAATTTACAAACTGATGGGCTGCGTCAAGAGCTGTTAAGGATTTTGGGATTGTGCTCTAGTTACAAGCCAATATGCAGGCTCATATGCCAGCCTGCTCCCTGCCATGGATGTTGGCAGAAGACACAAGACTCTGGAGTCAGATACAAAGGACTTTATTACTCATGGCACAGTAAGCAGTGTAAACATTAGCATATTTGCATCAGTGCCCCTTGCTCCAGTTCACACACGGTTATATAAATGGTCCAGGTGGATGCTTTACATCCAATGGGTTTTTGTCACAGGAGAGAAATCCAGGGCCAATAGTCCAGCACTTTTTGAGCAAACAATAAGCATTACATTAATAATAAATAGTAAACAAGCCAGCACCCCTCACCCAAGAGGTGAACAATTAGACAGGTGTTACCATCAGGCTGTGATTGCCTTGATCTACTTAGTTGCTTATATGCCAAGCTACAGGAACTCCTCAGTGGGAAGAGACAGATTTTTGGGAAGCTGAGGTCCCATGGCAACTGTCTGTCTACAGAAGGTGAATTTAAAAGTGATTCCCAGATTCCTGGGCCGAAACTCATAGCATCTGAAGGACATAGCTTCAGACTTGTCATCTTTACAATCTCAGTAGCTGGCACAGACTAAGCACCATCTATCTGTATCTGAACCTGTATCTGTATTAGTTTCCTAGGGTTGCTGTAACAAATCAACACAAAATTAAGGTGTTGGCAGAGGTATAGCTCCCTTTGAAAGCTTTAGGCAAGAGTCCTACTGTGCCTCTTCCGAGCTTCTGGTCATTGCCAGGGCCACCCGGGGTTCCTGGGCTTGCACTGCCTCACTTCTATCTGTGCTCTGCTCCGCTTGTGGCTTCCTTCCTTCTCCATGTCTGTGTCTCCATAATCTCCTCCTCTTCGAAGAACACTAGTATTTAGAGTTAGACCTTCCCAATCCAGTATGAACTCATCTAAGCTTAATTAGTTGCCTGTAGAAAGATGTTATTTCAAATAAGGTCATGGTGTGAGATTCTGGGTGGACATGAATTTGAGAGGAACACTATTCAACCCTGTAGAAGTCAGTATCCAAATCTAGTCAGTGAATATATGAATGAGTCAATACATAAATCTGCCAATGAGAGTTAATTCAAGACTAGGAAATGGAGTGAACGAGGAATGGATGCAAGGTCAGAAAAATAATATTTAAAAAGGCAAGATGGTGTGCACCTGGGATCCTGGCTACTCGGGTGGCTGGGGTGCTAGGATCTTTTCAGCCTTCAAGTAGCCTCGGCAACATAGCAAGACTTTGCCTCTTAAAAAAAGACAGGGAGAGAAGTAGAAAAGGATTCACGATTATACATGCTGAATTTAATATTATGATGGGACTTAAAAGTGAAGGAACCATGGTCAGTTGGAGACAAATTGAAACATGTTGTCAGTCAGCTGCTTACTGCCCATGTAATACATTATCACATATCAGTTCCTTATGTAATGATCCCATGCAGCAGAGAGAAATTTGGACCCCACTTCAGATGTAATTAATCAATAGAAATTTACTAGGAAATGAATACACCTGCCAGTGCACCTACAGGGGGCTGTTGTGGTGGGTCAACAAGCAGCCCTGAAAGGCATATTCAAAGGGTTTATATACTGCAGTCTTTGTTGAAGCAAGCACAGCTCAGTAACTCAGGGGTCAGAAGGTAAAAGTACATGCGTTAACTCCTAACAACTCAGCACAACTCAAAGGTCACTGGCAGGGGTACATAAAGGGTTATACAACTCAGGGTGGGCGTACATGTTGACTTAACTAAGAAAATCACATTAAGGGTTACAAAATTCAAAACAGGGGTACATATTACCTCATGGGTCATAAAGTACATTAAGTCATAAATCACAAGATGGGGGGGCATATAGTTCAGCCCAAATTTCCACAGAACATGGGACTTTCCACCAAGGACTTAACCCCTCCCTGCATGCTTCCTTAATTTCAGACTGCTTCTCCACCTTGAGGGGGCTGAGACTAAAAGGTTTAGGAGAGGTTTTCTTTTCAAGGGTGGGGGGCTTGTTCCCCACTGGTCTCTGCAGGGTATCGAGGGGGTCTGGTCATCACACCCCGTCCATACAACATTTCATTTGGTTATTTCAGTCCACATGATCTGTATTTTCTAAATTCCTCCTGCACTTAGAGCATGCCCATTTTTAAATTTAATTTACTTCATGTATTTATAAGTACCTGTACTTATAAATGTCTAGTGTAGTAGGCACTTAGAATTCAGAAAGAAAGCTCTGATTTCTTTCTTTCTTTCTTTTTTTGCAGTTTTTGGCTGGGGCTGGGTTTGAACCCACCACCTCCAGCATATGGGGCTGATGCCCTACTCCTTTGAGCCACAGGCACCACCCTCTGATTTATTTTGTAATCACCCTTTCCCACTTTATCCACACAATATTATCTAAAATGATACTAGACAGATAATTAGAACTTAATAAGGACTTATTGACTAAACTTTCATACTAGGCAAGTTTACCATAAGTAAACTCATTCATATTTCAACATATGGGAGCTGAGGTGATGACATTTTTAGCTTCTGTTCATAAAATTATCATGTACTTCTCTAAATACACATATTTCTATAGCATTTTCTGCACAAATTAACTTTAAACAGAATTTGATACTCATCTTACTTTGATATTTAACACTCCATATTCTCTGTTTTAGGTTCCCTTTATGTACACACTATCCTTTTAATTGTATAATTTTCCTTGCTCTGTGCTTTGAGTTTTCCTACTATAGTTTTTGGTTTCCCTACCAAAATATATTTTGCTGTATTTCTAACATTATTATACAGTTTTTACTTTCTGAATAGCCCCCAGTAAGGAAACATTTTGTTGTGCTCTTAGTGATTAAACAGTACTACTAGCAGTCAGCCGTTAGCAAAGCACACTATAGCTCCAGCCTATTTTGTGTTAGATTCAGGAGGAGGTTGCCTTTCAAGGCTTTTTTTTTTTTTCAGCTTTACCAATTGATCTTCTGTATTTATGATTTTATATATAATTTCATTTTTCTGGCATTTTCACCTTAGGTGACATGTTGTGCTATAATAACTGGCGTATTGTTTTCAGTTTAATTTCAGTTCTGTATGATATGTCATAGTAGAACTTAATGCTTTTTTTTCTTTCCAGTTTACATACAGAGACATGCTTTATCTGTCAGCACTAGATATACTTAACTTTAAATGTTATCTTTAAAAGCTACTATCTTTTGTTTACAATCTTTTTTTTTTTTTTGAGACAGAGTCTCAAGCTTTTGCCCTGGGTAGAGTGCCATAGCGTCACAGCTCACAGCAATCTCCAACTCCTGGGCTTAAGTGATTCTCATGCTTCAGCCTCCCAAGTAGCTGGGACTACACGTGCCCATCACAAAGCCTGGTTTTTTTTTTTGGTTGTAGTTGTCATTGTTGTCGGGTGAGCCCGGGCTGGTTTCAAACCTGCCAGCTCCAGTGTATGTGGCTGGTGCCCTAGGCACTGAGCTACAGACGCAGAGCCTGTTTACAATCATTTTTAAGGAAATTCTACACTTAATAAAAATTTGGTTTGTAAAGTTTTACTTAAAACCCCGCCATTATAAGGAAATGGTAGTCATGATAACCATATTTATATGTCGTGGTTGACGAGCATACTGTTTTCTTTGCCTATATGCTGTATATTCTAATTCACATATCCCATTCAACAAACTATTTTCTAGCCCCTTTTCATGGGGTTGTAAATTTGATTATAAAATACAACATTGTGCATTGACTGCAGTGAAATATGTTTGTAAAGGACTCAGCTAATGCAGAGAGGCAGGAGGAAGAAGTGAGCTCTTCAGAGGCAATGTTAGAAGTTAGGCTTCAGAATCATTAGCTGCTTGTGACTAGCCTTCGGGGTTTTTAAAATATGCTTTTCATAATGGCCATAGAATGCAGTTAAACTCCTCTTTCTTAAAAGATAAAATAGATAAAATGTAAAAGTACCTCTGACCTTGAAGTTTGAAGGAAAAAATAAGAGAATGCAATAGTATAATATCTACATGGTAGGTCAGATGAACTCGCAAATGAGCTACTTATTTTATTGCAAAAACATGAAACAAGCAAACAGCTACTCTCTGAGGATCAGCAGACACTGAGGATGCTAGTGCTGGCACTGACCACACCACCAATTCTGAGAAGTACATGCAGGGAGCCCGCAGCCCAGGGGTGCATAGTCAGCAAAGTGGTTCTCCATCTTGGATGATGCTAATTTCAGAATTTGGAGCTTCCGGATAGAAGATTTTATAGCACAAAAGGACCTTGATCGTGCAAAAAATAACAATTCAATCTTGTCATCTCTGCCTACCCATGATTCTTTTCAGTAACATGACTTAGAGCACTAAAAAGTGGCCTCATATGGAGACATGTGCCCTAATTCTTAGAGAATCTTATTGATAATAAATGATTACAAAAAGATAGAGGAAAGGGAAAAAAATGGTTCATCTAATGTGATGTCTTAACGTTAGAAACAACCAAGAGGTTATTTGATGTAAAAGAAGTGAATGTTTCATAGTAGTTCTGATAATAGCACAGAAATAAATCTAATTGAATCTTTGTTTACCTGCATACCAGAAAATCCTTTGCTTTCTCTTCTTATATTAAAAGCATATGAAGTTTATTTTTTGCTGCTATTATTCATGTAGAAAGATAGAAAACCAGGTAGGACATGAACAAATGAATTGACGAGTAGTTTTATTTTCTTTCTCTGTTGAAAATAACCCCCCCTCCTTCACTCATGGTACCCAGACTTGACACTCTTTTTATATATCTTTTACTACTGATTGACATTTTAGCAGCCCAAAGAAAATACCTTTACCTTCTATTATGCCTTTAAGAAGACATGTTTATGGGAAGGAAGTCTTAAGTGGTGCATAGGCATGTTATATTGTCTGCTCAAATCCCAGCTCAGTCATGTCAGTGTTCCTATTCCAGGGTAGTTTACTCCTTGCTGTAATTCACTTTCTTCCTCTGTAAAATAGATAAGATATGCATGATTATCTCATAGGTTCATGGTGAGTCAGAAGTGAGTCAGTAAAGGTAAAGTGTTTATAAAAGTACCTGGAATTAAGCAGGCACTGGCTAATTATTGGCCACTCTGGTAAAATTACGTCCCCTCAAAAATATTTATCCATGAAAACATTAAAATATAAATACAAGTAAATACATTCATATCCTTGTTTATGCACAAAGTATTTTGAATAAAACTAAAGGAAAGTTTATAATTTGCTCTTAGTTACACTAGGAGTCTAACCATGGACACTAATTCTATTAAAATAAGCACTAATAGGACCATATTTTCTTACCATCATTTACATTGCAGGCTATATATTAATGAATATTGTTTAGAAAATTACAAGCTTTATTGGAACTTAGAATTGTTCACATTGTGTATGTGCACAATTTGAGGACAGAATATTAACTGAAACATAAAAATGTAGTAACCATCCAGCATTGCTCGGAAAGCTTTCTGTAACCTTCTGCCCCGGAGCAGGATGAAATTGAATCTGATTAAATCCTTGATGACAGCTACTACTTTACCAGTTAATAATTAGGGATATCAAAACAGGTTAAATGGCACTAGGAAGAATCCATCAGTCAAATCCGTAATGTGGCCTGTTTTACCAACGTGATTTCATTTCCTTGAAAAGTTAATGGAAGAAAGGACTGAAAAAGACAGGAGGAATAACTACTTAAACGAGTAGAATCTCTCTGGATCCGATTTTTAAGAATTTAAAGAATGTTTTTCGATTATCAAAATTGAATATGCCCTGTTGATAAAGTATGGTCAATTTCATTCTGTGTTAATGGCAACTGTGATTATATAAGTTAATATCCATTTTAATTTTTGAGATCCATACAGAATCCTATACAAAGTATTTGAAGGTAATAGAAGTTGAGGTATGAGATTTACTTTAAAATATTCCAAAACGCCTGGTCCCCATCACAAAAAAATGGAAGGGAAGTAGACAAAATGCTGGTACTTGTTGAGTCTGACTAATATTCCTGAGACTTCTAGTAGAGTCTCGACTGTTTGTGTGTGCTTAAAAGTTGCACACTTAAAAAGTGGTTAAAAATTAGCAAAGATTGAACGTAGCCTCCTGAAGATCAGGCAATGTGTCTTCAGGTTTTCAGCCATTAGTTACAGGGTAGGAACTTAATAAATCCTTATTTAATTTCATGCATTGTTATGTGAACCTTGTCGATTACACTGACACAAGATTTTTACCGAAAGTTGTTTAACCTAAATGTTGAAAGAATAACGCTACAACCATAAAACGTTAGCAAATTGTTTCTTCCTAGATTAATTTGCAGTGAATAATAACAAGACATATAGCTCTAACAGGGAACAACCAGATTACAGAAGGATTTATACTTTTGACTTCCATATTCTGCAAAGGCATTACGGTGAGAAGGTCAACTAGATTTTGCAAACCCTAGGGGTTTAAACACCAAAAGTAGTGACATTTCCTTTCCTTTAACCAACTTTAACTTGATTTAAACAAGTGATAATCTTTTTAAACTGAGCATAAGTGCCAGGATTTTCCCCGTATCCAAGCACTGTATTGGATAGTCATATAGAAAATGGGAATCTGTCTTTGAGTACTGAAATCTCAGGAAACATAAGGCACTCAGATTCATCAAGCAAAAGAAAACATGATAGAATTTCAAGTACTTCCTATGCCAATACAACTATTTTTACACTTTTGTAGCTTCAATTCATTCTTCAATCTGTCTTCAGGTAACTACTCCATAAATAAAAACTCATATTTATCCCACTTGATTTTTTGAATCAGAAAATCTATTAGGAATGGTCATGCAAATGTGTTCATTTGAAATTGTGTTTAGTCCCTTTAGGATGTGATGTTTACATCAACTGCTGACATTGCAAGAACCCTGGAGGACATTTTACCCCAGGGTGGATATCCAGTTAGAGAGTAGTCATGCTACTTTGAATTTAATTTTGTGAACAAATAACAGAAAGGACAGCAGGTGTTTTTGTCTAACCCCATTGGTTATGATTAGAGATACTACAAAACTATGAAAATTAATGTTGACATTCCACTTTGAAAGCTAATTTTTCTCATTTGTGTGACATGCCATAGCATATCTGAAATGTGTGTATTCCCACTTGCCAGAACAACACATTATTTATCAGAGCCTTGGTTCTAAAAGCAGATGTTGTCTACTTCAATCAATTTTCAGCTATTAATGGTAGCTTTTAACTATATTTGTGAAAGGCAGATACTTTCAATTAGTATTTTTCAGCAGCTACATGACATTTATTCTGAGGAGAAATTTAAGGCTGCCAGAATGTATCGTAGCCTAGGATCATCCAGATAAAAAATTGCCAAGGATCAGCAGTAACACATGCAGCTCTAAGAAATAGCTTCATTTTTCCTCTGATTTTCACTACATCAGAGACAATTGAACATGACTGTTCGTAGCGGTATGGAATAAAACTAGGGATGGAAAGAATGGATTAACTAAGTTAAATTACATAACAAAACTCCCCCCAATGGCTGTCAACTTTTTATAGTAATACGTTTTGCTTTCTTTCTCAAATAAACTCGTATACTTCAAATTTTATTTTCTCATCTATGTATATGAAAGACAAACAGCAAGCCACATAAACTGTTTAGAAACCAATTTTATCTACACTGTTTTATATATAATCAGATGTTAAACCTTTGCTGTCCCAGAGTTCTCACTTATGGACATTCCTGGACCCTTCTCTTACCTATCCAAGGAGCACACACAGTCTCACAGCTTCTCTCTGACACAAAGCACTAAGCATGGAGGTGGCAGCAGGGGGTGGTGTCCTAAGTTTTTTGTTGTTGCAGTTCTTTAACCTTGATTTCTATTACTAATAGTGTGTAACAGGACAGAAGTTTCTTCTCTATGTTCTCATATTCTTATGATGTTATGAGAAAAACAAAAGCTCAGATACTGGTGATAAAGCAAAAGATTGTGACCATGTTTGAGGAGAATGACATTATTTTTCAAGAGAAAGGAGGATGTAAGCTATAATAACCTGGGAACTAGAAATACTCACCAAATTGTAGGTGAGGAATATCTTCCAGAATTGCCTCTTTTTTTTACTCTTCACACTTCCTTCATTCTAAAATTTTCCCCTAAATGGAAACTTTATTCTAAATGTCATAGTAGTTAGAAAGAAAAAATACATGTAGTGGATCTCTGGAGTTGAAATGTAGAATCTAGGGTTGGTAGCAAAAAGGAGAAGAAATGGGTCATCATTTTCAATAAAGATGTCTCTGCTGAGAAATGTGTCTACTATATCTGAGAGAATTTATGGTAAGTTGAATAGAGGAAAATTGAGCAGACTACACTTATCTGTGTGCCAGTGATTTTATAAATGTTCTAAATAAATAGATTAATTCATTCTTCAATAGAATTTCTTGATTGAATATTATGAGCCATTTACTGTTGCAGTGACTACAATCATGAACCATAGGAATAAAAATTTCTACAGTCCGTGGCATTTAAGGGAGGCATTTAAAAACTAAAAGGAAAAACAAGTACACTAACAAAAAATAAAGCTGAGTAGGGAAACAGGGAGGGCTAGGGTGACCAGCAATTTTTTTTCTTTCTTTCTTTGAGACAGAGCCTCATTTTATCCTCCTCTGTAGAGTGCTGTAACATCACAGCTCATAGCAACCTCCAACTCTTGGGCTTAAGTGAGTCTCTTGCCTCAGCCTCCCAAGTAGGTGGTACTACAGGTGCCCACCACAACACCTGGCTATTTTTAGAGACAACCTCTCACTCTGGCTCTGGCTGGTCTCAAAGTTGTGAGCTCAGGCAATCTACTCACCTTGGCCTGCCAGAGTGCTAGGATTATAGGTGTGAACCACCATCCCCGGCCCTAAATAGGGTATCTATGGAAAGCTGCACTGAGGACATATTTTTTTTTTTAAATGTCAACATGATGACAGAGGAAACCATGCAACTATATGAACAAAGGAATTTCAGAGAGAAGAAATGGCAAATGCCCAGGGGCAGGAGCAGACGGGTGGTGCTGAAGAGAAAGTGAAGAGGCCGGTGAAGCTGGTGTGGAGTGAGAGAGCAGGAAAGAATCCAGGTTACGTTAGAGAGTCGTGCAAGTCATGATCACGGCATCTTAAAGGTCACTAGAAGAATTTCCTCTTTTTGATAAATGAGAGGATTAGAGGATGTTGATCTGAGGAGAGTAATATGATCCTGTTTAACTGTTGGTGGAATTACAGTGTATTTATAAGAGACCAATATAACACACACACACATACACGCTCAAACACACTCTATGGCAAACTTATTTCTTAAATATTTAAAGAACATAGAAGATGATAGTTTTTCCTTGGATAGTACAATGAAGCTCCTGTTAGCAGATCTGGTTTTTGTTTTTTTTTTGCAGCTCTGACTGGGGCTGGGTTTCAACTGCCACCTCCGGCATATGAGGCTGGCGTCCTCCTTCTTCGAGCCCCAGGCACTGCTTTGTTAGCAGATTTTGTATAGTTACTGGAATCTGATTTGTTAGGTAATAATATTTTAGGCGTATTTTATAAGTATTTTTTAGTGGAAAAAAACATCAAATTTTAGAATTTTTAGGTAGTACATAGAAAATTCAAGCTAGAAAAAAATTTCTATTATATGTACTTAATAAAACCTAGTTGTGTTATAATTGATAAACAGATTCCCAGACAGATTAATGATATATCCTCAAGTCTCACAGCTTTTAAGTCTTCAAACCAGGGCACGGAGAGGTTCCACCCCGGATTTCAAATCTTCCATCATCTTACCATCTAACAGACATATGCACTCCCCGTTTCGGGTTTGCCAATAGGAAAGGAGCAACCTCCTATTTTCATTTCAGTTCTTTCATTTGTAACTGAGAAAATAGTTCCATTCAATTCTGACTGATTTTCCCTTTAATTCTGTTTTCCTAGACTTTTAAATATCTGCAAGCAGCAAGCAGGTTAATGTGTAGAAACTTATTGAATATCACCTTAAATGTAAAGTATGCTGTAAATTCATTTGATTAGCATAATCATATGAGAAATTTGGCTGATTTTCCTAATTTTCCACATATATTTTAAATGGACTGACATTTTACAGTGAAACTGACCCATTGTTTTAGAACGATGTGTTCCAAAACCTGTGCTTGAAATAAAGATGATAGAATCCAGCATATATCATGGAAGTGTCCAAAGATGGTTGAGAAGAAGGAAGAGCAGGAGGAGAGGGAGGATGAGGAGGAGTGGGGGAAAAAGGAGACAGATTTGACTCCATTGTTTTTAGTCATTTTTGTTATGATTGCAAAATATTTCAATATTTAACTGACAAAGTTTGCATATATTTAAAGTTTACAAAATACTATGAGAGTTGCATGTCTTATATAACCTTGTATAATAATTATCCCAATCAAATTGATTCATACATCTCCCACCACCCACGCTATCCATTAGATCCTCACAACTTGTTCATTTGAGAGCTGAAAGTTTGCCCCTGTTGATAATGCTTCTAGGAAGGAAAAATACTGTTATTTTCTTTTAACATATGCTTAGAATTCTCACTTGAAAGTTGTAGGTTTGATTTAAACCCAGGTCCTTTCCTGGGAAATGTAATGTTTCAGCGCAATTCTCAACAAAATATCTTAAGGCACTGAAATACGGTGACAAGTTTCTTCCAATTTAGAGGACTAGAAAGAGGTTGTACTTCACTCGTACGTGTTATCATTTACAGGTGTGATACATGTGGGAAAAAACTAAAATGAGGGGAAAATGGATAAGCCCTTAAATACTGTCAAGAAGACTCTAAAAAGGAGACTTGTGATTCATTGGAAGAGGGCAAATCATTCACTGAATTAAAGACTTCCCTGTGCGCTTGTTTGTTTACTGACTTTGTTTTACAATACAAAACTATAAATGAAGTTTTCTAAACTTTTCAGTGCAAACCAAAAAGCATTGTGAAATGTGTAAGATATACTACTTGGCTTATGTAGCGCCACAGCCATGGAATTCCTAATACTCTAACAGAGAAAGCTTCAATGATTTCAGTGTCATTTCATCGAATGTCCTATTATCGTTTGAAATTAGAATATTTCCTTATGAATCAAGAAAACTGTGCAAACGCTGAGCATTAATTTGACACGGTTTCAGAAACAATGGCATTATGAGAACATGGCTAGCTGTGGCTGAGAACATGCACTTTCTTTTTAAAAAGCCTTTTCACGCCTCCAGGTTTTATTTTTAACAAGCATTGAAAAGCTTTCCGTGGTATTCAGTCATGCTTGAACCCTTTACATTTTTATCCCCTAAGCCATTAATACCTTGGTTGATTGTTGTGCTAAGTTAAATGCTTTTACTCCAGGGAAATAAAATCTCCTTTCTATTGAGCCAATAGGATCAATTTGTTAGTCTTTATATGTTTTTATTTCACAGAAGTTCCCGAAGTTAATATTCTGGCTTTCATGTTATAGTTACTAAAAACAAGTTTTGAGTATTTGCCTTAAACACAGTTTTGAGTTTTAACTATGTGAATTCACAGGAGTTGTTCCACCCTAGAATTAGCCCACCTGCTCCAATCCTGCATAGGAGGCTTCTTGATTTTTCTTTTTCCAATAACAGAAATTCTATAGAAAGAAACTGTTACCAATGGCTTCTTAATTTGATTTTAGAACTAGTTATCCATGCTTTTCCCCCAACATTCCTTCAAGTTTCCTTATGTTTGTTTTCTTTTCCTTTCTTTTTTCTTTATTTTGAGACAGAGTCTCACTTTTTTGCCCCCTGTAGAGTGCAGTGACCTCATAGCTCACAGCAACCTCAAACTCTTGGGCTCAAGTCTTCCTTTTGCCTCAGCCTCCCAAGTAGCTGACTATAGGAGATCACCACCACTCTTGGCTATATTTTAGAGATGAGCTCTCGCTCTGGCTCAGGCTTTTCTCCAACTCGTGAGCTCAAGCAATCCAATCGTATCAGCCTCCCAAAGTTCTGGGTTTACAGATGTGAGCCACTGCTCCCCTCATATGTTTGTTTTCTTGCAATCACAATATGGCTTCTATAGCTTGAGACCTTGTGTCTGTTTTCAGGATTAGTAGTGGGAATTGGGAGACTAAGACCTGGCCCTTGAATTTTTTTCAGGAAAAAGTAGCAATCCCTGCCATACTCTCCCATTTTAGACTCCTGTTTGTTTCATAACTATGTCGTACAGGCACCTCTCACTTCAAGGGAAACTGGAAGTAAACTGGCACATTGTTTTGGATTAAATTAAGGTTCCGCGAGTAGAAACAATGTAAATATTAGTAGGCAAAGGATGGCAAAGAAAACACTCATTCTTAGATTCCATATCATGTCGCTGTGTCTTAGCTGCTCAGCTTCCAATTATAAATGATTTTGTAAAGTCAAACTGTGTTTGTTAGAATAGGTCCCTCATGTATTACCATATATGTGTGAAAGACAGGATTCTTTTCATCTCTTCCTATCAAAATTTTAGCAATCAGTTGCATATAAGATGGCTTTTTTATCCTCCAAATAATCATTTTATCAAAAGATAATGCATGACGAAGAAAAAAAAATAAATAGAGAAATTTAAAATAAGTTTTAAGGAAAGAAAATGATTTGATTTTCAAATGATGTTAAGGGGATGTACTGAACAAAAATTAAACGAAGGCTGAATTGGCAACACTAAGGAATAAACTTGTGGATTTTTCCCCTGTCAACAGAACAGATTAAGCTCTTGGAGTCACGCAAGTTTCTATCTTTCTGCCAGGTTGATAAGAGGCTCCCATTTGTATCATTGGAGTTTATCCAGCAAGAAAGAGAGAACGGTTCATTTTGAATACCCGTTTGATTTGTGTCACTGCTGATATCATCCAGAGGGACTCATTTTTTTTCTTATCAGATGATATTTTGGTTAATGGAAAGTCTTGTCACTGAGGTATAGAGATGCTCTACCTGATATTAATACTCTAACCCGAGGACTAGAGCATCGGCTCTACTATTTGTTTTATGAATTGATGTGGGGTGGTTATTTCAGTTAATTCATCATTTTCTGTAGTTTCATCTGAAAATAATGAAGACACATAAACTTAGGCATACTGGATTGCTTCTGCCTTCTGAACCATCATTTGATACATTTTGATTTATTTTCTACAAACTTAATATAATATTAAATTGTTGGAAAAAAAATTAAGAAACAATACCTATGTACTCTAGCTGTGTGATAAATAAATACACGTTCTTTCTTCCTGATTTGTGAAATGGGCCGTGTGGATTAGGGCTATGTCACGTGAAATAGGATCCCGGTTCATTGCTTCTATTTGTATATTAAGTGAGCCAAGTTCTAAAGTTGTTAGTTTTCATTACTTAAGCCACTGTACATATCTCTCACCAGTTAATACATATATAGACACACAGAAAAACATACAAAAAATTGCTTATTCACATAAGAGGGCCGTGGAATTTATTATTTTTTTCTGATAATTTGTAGCACAACCACAAATCATAACTGCAGCTATGATTCTGAGTTTAGAACTCTATTCCTAGCGATAGGGAATGTTCATTCGTATAAAGCCAGTGCACAGAGGGTGGGACTTGGGAGACATTTTTGGTGAATGACGGTCACCTATGCAGAATCCCTTGAAGGTGGTATTTCCCTGGCATTATTTTTCTTACAGCCCAGTTACTGACCACTATTCAGGTCCAAAATCTCTGTCTACCTTATCACCTTAGAGATGACCAATTTGGCGATTGGACTTAAATCAATCAAACTCCTAATGAATAATAGAATATATAGTCCAGGATTCCATAATGTTCTTTGGAAACATGGTTGTCACATGACTAATAATACTTGCATAGTTTTAGTAAGATTTGTTCGTATAGTAAAGTCATATGAGAAATCAAGTTATTATATATCCTATTATTTCTTATTGATCAAGGAATCAGAGAAAGATTGATTTCATTGCTAATAACATTACATTCTGAATCTGGGCACATGCGTGCCCACAGCAAATATAAGTGGCACGAGTTCTCAGATCACTTCTCATTTTGTAAGGCTACCTTATTCTTGGATGATGCTCGATAAATATCGCCAAATACCATTGCACCGAATCCTCACTTTTCTTTATTATCATGATTCCATGCTCTTTATTTAGAAAAATTGTTTTATTTTTTTTCTCAGAAGTATATAATAATTTATTCTAAAATACGGATATACATTTGAAGCTCTCCTTTCCCCATTTTATCTTCAGTGTTTGCCAGACCCTATTTTAATATTATGTAGAAGAGAAACTTACCTTTTGGGTCCATTTGGGAATAATCCAGCTACACTGGCTAGTGAAAAACACAAAAAGGAGACATTAAAAATTTATTGCTTTTTTGGCTGTTGTACCCATGAGTACAGTTTATTATAGGGAAAGGAAACAGATTTAAGTCAGTAGAGGGAAGATGGCCATTGGGCAGAATCCGGGGAGGTACCCAACTTGCTCCTTGAGAAGGAGCTTCCACTGTGTTTTCACTGTGGAGTCATAATGCATTAATTTTCATGTATCAGTGTGCAACGGTACCACAGGGTTTTGTCAACCAGGTATTGCAGACTTGAGTTCTCTGATTTTACTAGGGTTCCATTATGTGGTCATGATTGATTAACTGATTGCCTATGTAGCTAAGTTCACTCTCCAAGTGTAGGAAAGAATGGCTTGAGAATAAGGATGAAAATGTTAATATACCCTGCATTGTACTTATGGTTCAAGTACAGACATGTTTTGCCTAAACAATTAACAACAAAATATTAAGTAAAATATTGCATTGTTAAAAATAGTTCCATTCAGAGAAGTGTCTCTGAGGGGAATAAATATAGTAGACGTTGAAATATTTGAATGGCAGACATTATTTGATAATAGATTTCATTGATCTTTTATATATCTTATAATTTTATTTTTATAAATATCCAAATGCTAATGAAAGATGATGAGCAAAAAAAGGTTAGTGCATAATTTTCATGATATATGCCATCACAGATAAGCAAAACAGGACTCATATGATTTGCATGCAGCCCATGGGCTATGGGTTTGGACACCCCAGGTCGACATCACCAAAATTTTGATTACATATAGCCAGTTTGTATTACTTTTTGTCCTTTATTCTGGTGCTGTGATGTATCATATTTCTTGATTTGTATATGTTGACCCATCCTTGCACCCACCCCCAAGATGAGTTTCTTTTGATCATAGTAAATGATCTTTTTATGTATTGATACATTCAGTTTTCTAGTATTTCGTCAGGAACTTTGTATCTGTGTTCTTCAGGGATATTAACCTGCAGTCTCATTGTCCTCCTGTTTGGCCTTGGTGTCAGGGTAATGCCGGCTCATACGATGAGGTAGTAAGCATTACCTTCACCTGATTCTTCTGGAATAGTGTGAGAAGAATTAATGTCAGCTCTTTAAGGTTTTAGAATAAAGGAAATATAGTAAATCCATCTGGTTCTTGGATTTTCTATGTTGAGACTTTATTACTGATTCAATCCCATTACTTGTTATTGGCTTGTGGAAGTCTTCTGTCTCTTCCTGGTTCAATGCTGGTGGGTCTCATGTGTTCAGGAATTAATACAGTTGCTCTTGGTTTGGGCCAGTTTGTTAGCATGTAGTTGTTCCCCACAATCTCTAATGGCCTTTGTGCTACTCTGGTACCAGTTGTATTGTCTCCTTTTTCATTCCCAATTCTATTTATTTGGATCGATCTCTCTCTCTCAGTCTAGTTACTGGTTTATTAATTTTGTTTATATTTTCGAAAAAGCAACTTCTTGCTTTATCGATTCTTCATATTGGTTTTTATGATATCTATTTTCTTTATTTCACTTTTGGTCTTTATCATTTCTTTCTACTAGTTTTGGATAAGATTTATTCTTGTTTTTCTGGTTCTATGAAGTATATCATTAAGTTTATTTTAAAATCTCTCACTCTCTCTCTCTTTTTTATTCTTCTTTTAATGTCGGAATTCATTGCTGTGCACTTCCCTCTTAGCAGTGCCTTTGCTTCATCCTCTGAGTTTTGGTGTTCTATTCCCATAATTGTATTTAATGTTCTAACTTTATTGACTCAAAGGTCATTTAGGACCATGTGGTTTAACTTCGATATTTCTGTACAGTTTGCAGATTTCCTCATGGTAATGTCTACTGTCGTTTTATGATGCCATGCTGATTGTGATCTGTGTTAATTTTTGCCCTTACTACTGCAATTTCTCCTTTTCTTTTTTCTTTTCTGTACTTACAAGCGCATGGTCAATATAATCGAATCTATAGTGACCCTTGAAGTCTTGTAAAAGATATGTATTTTTCTAGAAAAAAATATGTTTGATTTTTCCACAAGACAAGAATTTGGGGGCACTTTAAGATAAATATTTTAATTTGCATTTATACATTTTTAGGGCACATATATGACTTTTTCTTCTACTAACAGGAAAGGAAGGTACTTTTCCTTTGCCAGAAGATTTTTTTGTGTGTCCTCCATTTCTCACGCTGTGTGTTGACCTGTTTCCTTTCCTATTTTCTGTCATACGTAGCAGAGACATATAGCTATTGATTGTTCTTGAGATATATTGTCAATTGCAGTATAGATGTGGACAAAAAGTTTCTGTAGCTCTCTCAGAATTAAGCAGACTTTTCTGTTTACAGTGCTAAACTAAATGAATTAACAAGTCGTTTGAACCATGTGTTTGTAATTTGAGAAGCTGCGATTCTGCAGAAATAGAGACTAAGAATACCCCCTCAGCTCTGACACTTACTAGCTGTTTGACCTTGGGCAAGATCTAGTAATTTAAACATTTTACAGCTCACATCCTTCTCTATAAATTAGAGTAATAACCATCATTATATTAACAGTAGTGGGAGTCTGGGGGATAAAATAATGCTGGTAATAATACCATACACCTGAGAAAAGTTCAATGAATGTTATCGCCAGCTAATATTATCATTAAACTATAACATACATTTAAACTATTTCACCAACTATTCAGTGTCCTCTTGCAAGAAAAAAAACTATTAGTAGATACTTTAATATAGGTTCATAAATTGAGATGTGTGCGTGTGTTATGTGTGTATAATTTTTGGCAAACTCACAGACAATGTACCTTTAAAATTGATGTTTCCTTTCATCAGGGTATGAAACGGTTTCAAACATGAAACTATTATGCGTCAGGAGTGTCACTATGAGCCTCAGGTTACACTGCCAAAGCTGAGACGGCCAGAGCAGTAGAGTTAGGAGCAGGAGAGGGACAAAGTATTATTTGATTTCAGCAGTCTGTGACTGAGCTAATAATCAGCTTATGATACTTAAATGGCTGTGGGTGCTTAATTCCACATTTATATTTAGAGTAGTTGTATATAAGAACAAACCTAGGAAGTAAAGTGGGCTAAACACATCCTGCCATAAAAAGAACCTTTAACGTCAGAAACATACAGAAATTCTATTGCTTAGGTTTTAAATTGGAGTCCACATTGCACAGACTTAGAAGTCAATAAAAGATTAGAAGGTTGGAATGAGGGACCTCTGAAATAAGATTATTAGTGCTCAGAGAGGATTTAACCATGAAACGAAGTAATTGTTTTTGTATCAACATATGCTCTAATATGTTAGTGCAAAATGTTAGGCATCTAGAATATATGTCCTGAATTTTAGCATCTTTGTTTGGCATATATTTTGAGAGTTTCGAAACCATCATAAAAAGATCATAGATGTACCTTTAAGTGCAGCTTTGATCATGTTATCAAAGCAGTGTCTATTCTGATAAAGGTGAGATGCAGGTATAAGGGGTAATGGTGTATTATACGTAAATGCATGGATTGGGGAAGAAGAAATGCCATGTTCCATCTTCTGAGAAAAAAATGTAGTTATAATAAGGAAAGTGCCTACAATGATATTTCCTTAAAAGAGGATAACTATATTAACAGTGATAATGAAAACAAATTTATATTTATTTCCTGTTTATTCTATGCACAGACACTCTTTTGAGTTACTTTACCTGCAATGGTGCTTTAATCTTACAGCAGCGCTAGGATATGCTTTAATTCCCATTTCCCAGGTAAGGTCATAAAGCCCAATTTAAAGTTAACCATTTGGATTTTAAAACAGTATTAAGCCAATATAGCAAGCATGCTGTTACTCAAGGATCTAAACATTATCTCATAAATGAAAGTGATTTTATCTTTGATGATGTTCTGCTGTGGCAATGCATTAATATTTTAGCCTGAGGTCATTTGTTAAGCACTTTTCCTTGCCACCCTATGGACCAAAACTTTTAGCACACCTTTTAAAAATAACATCTATATTTTCTTCTCTGACTTTGTCTTCATGCTCATCTTTAGTCAGTGAAACTTACCAGGCTCAGTAATTTTCAGATTTTAAGGTGAGACTATTCTTTACAAGATACTGAAAGGAATTAAAACAAAGGAATGGGGGTTGACCGTGACATAAGAGATACTCAGCAAATAGCTAATTAATATTGCCAGAACATAACGGAATTGATTTATTCAGTTAGGCTTTGGTCATTGGCTTATTCTTTCTGTGTATGTGCATGCAAAGTGTTTCCATTGCACAGTTTGAAAATTTTAGTGTGCTTAGTCTATGGAGCCCCAAATACATATAAATTGAATGTCATTGGCTCTTGTCCTCTTCTCTACAGAAATATCAACTTTTCCCTGTGTTCTCCTGGACATATTTTTCCATGCTGATGGCTAGCTAGCTTCTAAGGAGGCTTTACTGTTTTTTGGTTCCTACTTTACATACATAGGGAACTTTCTGCCTCTCTTTGTATACAACAGTTCTCTGGGATTGTATGTTTTAACATGAAGTTCCTGAACCTATTCTTAGAAATTTTTATATTGTGTCTGAAGGGGCCCAGGAGTCAGGTTCACTGATCGTACTTAGCATCACTAAAACTAAATAGATAATACTGTATCCTAGTTGGCATTTTTAATAACAAAAATGTTTTAGAGACAAGCATTTCATTCATGTTGTTTCATTAGAAGCAGTTGCCAAGTATGAGCCTCTGTGATAGATGGTATTTACATGTTATTACGCATTTTGTTTTTTTTTTTCCTTTTTTGAGATGTAGTATCACCCTGTTACAGCCCAGGCTGACGTGCCATGGCATTGACCTAGCTCATAGCAACCTCTAACTCCTGGGTTCAAGCACTCCTCCTGCACAGGTAGACTATAGCTGGCCCAGACCATTGGGCCAGCTAATTTTTCTATTTTCAGTAGAAAGAGGGTCTTGCTCTTGCTCAAGCTGGCCTCAAAGTCCCGAGCTCAAGCCATCTTCCCCTGTCAGAATGCTAAGATTACAGGCATGAGCCACCATACCCGGCCTCTTTCTTACACATTCTTGCATCTTGATAGCACATCAACATGTTTCAAGGCTCAAAAAGTGAATAAGTAAATAAATAAATAAACAAAATATAGTATAGGTATATACATATGTGTGTATTTTTCCTAGCATCATGCAGAACCAAAATTTGAATCAATGTTTGAATTCCAATGTTTCTGGTGAAGATTATAGGGGCTGAGAAACTTATCTGAGGTCATAGGGTAGTCTGCATTGTAATGTGTTATTTAGATTCATACTCTGAATCTCTCCTGATGTTCATACAATATGTATCCTGTGGGCATGAGTGTTTCTTAAATTCATGGGGGATATTTCATCTAAACTTCTCAAATTAGTAGGACATATGATTTCTCAATAACATAAATGCTATTGGCTTTTTAGCTGATTATTTTTTCCAAGTAAATTTTATTTAATTGTGGAAGATATTTTCCTTTTTGTAATATCATCTCCTAAAGCTTTTTGAGAAATTATTTTCAAAATGCAAACTCTCTTCTTGATAGATACACAGTTTCTATACCCTTGAATTGGTCCATCTCTTTGTGTTTATCAAGCAAATTGTTTTTCTTACTCCATCTTCTCCAGGTTCTTTCTTCTGTTCTTCCACAATCCATAGTTTTTTCAGTATAATTTCCTTTTCCCTCACTTTTCTCTCCTCCTTCTCAACCTCCCTTCCCCTTCCATTTTTCCTTTGTTTCTTTAGGAAATATTTACTGGAGAGCTCAAAGTAGATGTCGGTAACCATGCCATCCTCCACTTAAAAAAAAAAAAAATCCTACATGCCACCAATATGGCTTGTTGTTTATCTTTCAACATTGTAGTTTCAATCCTTAGCCTTAGTAGACTCTAAACACCTTGTCTACCCAAACATATATGTATACATATGAATAAAATGTGGTGTTGTTACCAGAATTTCATCTTGTCTCCTGGCTGGCTCCCCAAATCTGATACCGGAGTTTCAGGTTCTTGGTCTCAGTGATTTGAAGAATAAATCCATGGACCACAGATCAGTGGCAACACAGAATTTATTTACAGAAAATAATACAAAAACACTAAAGTTCCTGGCAGGGAGAGAAAACCCAAGTCAGGAGAGAAAAGCTCTCTCCGTTTTTT
>CAUYQV010127811.1:0-15222 GCA_963574575.1 Galagoides demidoff
TTATTTATAATAAACTTTTTATTTCACATCAGATTAAATGCTATATCTAAGGCAGTTGTTTTCTGAAAATCTCTATTTGGATTTCAGTGGCAGTGTCTGGCAGTGGGGAGAGCAGAGCGACTCACAGGGACTCTGTCTTCAGCATCAGACACGCCAGGTTTAAGTCCCAGCTCCACGATCCATTGCCCCTGTGCTCATGGAAACATTCTCTGAAGGAGGCCTTGTTTTCTTCATTCATAAAATGTGATGATAATGGCAATTACATCATGTCACTAGTATCACTTATAATGAACTTACTAGGTGGTAAGACTGTTAAGTTTTTCATACAAATTATCATAATTTTTTCCGACAACTGCGCTGTGAGTGGGTATGATTATCATCACTCCAGTTTTATGCGTAAGGAAAGGGAGTCATGGGAAGGTGAAGTGATTTCTCAAGGGTCACACAGCTGGTGAGTGGGAGAAACAGGCCATGAACTCAGGCAGCCTGTCTCCTCATCTCGCTGTACCTTTAGTGAAGATTACGGGACCTAAGGTATGCTTCACGTCTTACTAATTCACTGACTACACACTCAGGAAAAGGGAGTATTTTCGGTTATGAAACTGAAGTATTCCACATTGAATGTGCATTCAAAGCACTCCCCCTTGTATATGGAATCATCACATTGTCCCCCATAAATGGATACAGTTATGATTTTAATTAAAAATCAAATATAAAATGAACACTATCACTTTTCATTAATTATTTTCAGGGGATTGATTCAAATATAATACGGCACCCAAGAGTTTGAGGTTACTGCCAGCTATGATGCCACGACATTCTAGCCTGGGCAACAGATTGAGACTTTGTTTTAAAAAAAAAATAAATTATATATATATACACACACACAGAGCAAGATAAGGTTTTTAAGTTTGATACTTTTGATTGAATTAAATAGCATATATATGTATATATGTATATACATATATATATGTCACACACTTTAGTCTCTTGAGCCTTAAATAATTAATTACTATTTTATTTTTGGATCCCTCATTTGATAATATAATTGTTCTGTACTGTATCTGTCTAGAAAAACCACATTTCAAAGAACATGCACGCAGCCATGTGCCATCTGGCGAGGCTAAACCTGTAAGATCAGACGCACCGGCTAGTTGCCAGACGGGCACTTTGCATTGTATCAGCACCATGTTGTAAGTTTGTGAAATGCTAGTAAGCACGTGCTGGAAAAAACAATAAAACAACTACAAGCAAGCCATACTTTTCCACCCGAACTGTTTTAATCTCCATAGTTTTCTAGAATTCTAGGGAATATATTTTGACCTTTTGAAAATATTTAGGTAAAGTCCGCTTTGGATTGAATCATCCTAAAAGTACAGTAAAAATGGATAGTTCCCGTAGAAAAATACGATTTACATAAAAACAAAGGTGCTCATTCTACGAAAACCACCGTCACAGGTCCTGGGTGAAATTAAAAACTTTTCCAACTAATATTTGCAGCTGTAACTTCCAATTCCATAAAGAGAACTTTTGGACACTGTATTCCATACAGTGGAAACAAAACAAAAGCTTGAGACCTGTAAACAAATCAATAGTATTTACTGGGGCAAAGATACCTTTTAAAATAACTGAAAACCAAATCAGTAACAGTGGACTACTAGTGGACACAGATTCTTATACCATTTCTGTTACTAGTGAGACAGAGACAAAAAAAAAAAAAAAAAAAAAAAGCAAAAATACAACTACTGTGTAAGGACAAGAAAATCCACAAAAATCTCAACAGAGACCAAGAGCCCCCATCCACGCCTGCTGCTGCCCCAAAGGCCCTTTAGCAGCTCCACGGAGACGGGTCCCAAGAAGACTGAGAGATGCAGCGAGGGCTGACAGGGGGCCCAGCTCACGGCTTAACTTCTGAGGTTAAGGAAAAAAAATGCTCAAAGACTGAAAAAGTCACGCCCCTTTATTCAGTCTTATTCATAAATACAACAAAGTAAATGAAATATAATAGATACGTGACAAAACACCAAGCAAACTTTACTTGGTGCCCAAAAAAGCCGCATTAATACACAGAGAAAGGAGGTGACCTTAGTCATAGGGAAATGTTCACTTTTAGAAAATGATTCAGAAGTTATTGTGAAACCAGAGCAAAATAATCCCCTGGCAATAATTCCAATGATTAAAAAATAAGTGATGTGTTTTAAAAAGACCATTACTTTCACAGCAATAAGATGCTAATGCACAGAAAAGGGTAGTCAGCCAATTATGAGAGGAGAAATAATGGTCAGAGTTACACAGACATAGAGGGACCTCTGGCCTTCCTGGGAAAAGGCATGTGCCCCAAGGCATTGCCACATCTGGGGCAGGAGGGGGCCCTTCACCAACCTTCCAGTTAGAACTTAGCCTGCCAGAGAATGCACAGGGCTCCCCAGCTAGTGGGCCAAGCTACACAGGGACAATAGGGTCTGGAAGGTAACCCAAAGAAACAGCAGGTTAATCGTCATGTCATTAGCTTAAATGTACATCGTGGCTCAGTCCTCATGTGGGCTTTCAGAGAGGCTTGTGGGACAGCTCATGTGCAGTAAGACTCAGGCCACAGAGTTCCCAGCAGTCCATCCAAGTGGTTCAGTGGCGACCTTTGAACCATGAGGTGGGCTCCATCTACCCAATATAAAACAGGACCCCAGACCCTAACGGTGCTCTCACGTTACGGCAAGTAGTCACCTGTGGCGAGCATATCTTCCTGTACCCATTACCTCCTGCTTGCCTTACATCAGCCATGTAGGGTCACTCCTCAGTCAAGGGCACACCAGGAACCAAAAATAAGATTGTTGACCCAACAAGAAACTTTCTAGAGTCTTTTTTTTCCCTGTCTTTTGCACATTTTTGTTTTTAATCTACAAAGCTAGACACTGTAGACAGTAATCAGCTTTTGATATGTTGGAGAGCAATTCAGAGCACTTGCCTTCCCATAAGGGCATCTCCATACAGGTGGCAATTCAGAGCACTTGCCTTCCCATAAGGGCAGCTCCATACAGGTGGCCACATAAACTCAGGTGGCCTTTCTCAGGAGCAGAGAGCACCCCAGGCACCAGGGCCAGGCTGTTAAATCGCTTCTTTCTCCCTGGCTTTAATTGCAATAATAGCTGTTAATCATGGCTAATTAAGAGCACAACAAAAAAATCAAACCAAACCAAACATGAAAACAAAATCAGCATTTCAGAATTCCTATAAAAGAAACTCTTGCACAAAGTTTGGATAGAGAGAGCAGATGTGGAAAAGGGAGATGGTCTGGGCCATGGCCCCAGGGTTACTAAATTACCCTGTCTGCTTTGAATTGAGCTGGCATGGCTACATAGGATAAGATTGAAAATGAATGCTTGGATGTTTGCCTCATGAAGACATCAGAACCTCCTGGCAAAACGAAAATGATTTCCAGCACAGAGGCTGATGCCAAGGCTCCAGAGAAACCTCCACTGCGTTAACCCTGCAGTCAGTTCACCAAGGTACCTTCTAGATCTCAGGGCCCATTTCTTTCATGCTGGCTCTGTGCCCTGGACCAGGATACTGACTTGTCTACAAATTTCTAGTACTCTGGCTCTAACCAGCAAGCCTCACCTAACAGAAGCATGAAAGCCCTCAAGTTGAACCAAACCCAGAGATTCTAAGCTTTACCTAAGTAACAAGGGTATTTTTCAAAAATCTAAAAAACTAAAAAAGAGGAAAATGCTACAGATAGTTTACATATCACTCTACTTTTAAAGCACATACATCTGCCCAACCATTTATATTTTTCAAAGAACTTTCCAACTACATTCCATAATTTTTATAACAACCATACATGTCACGTATTGTGACAAAGCCTCTTTTGAACGCAAGAGCAGGTGTAGCATCACACACAGGATGGCAGTGGCAGTGAGGGCCAGAGAAGGGACTCAGACTCTGCCCTGGAGTCTTTACTGCTTGCTTCCTCCCCCCAAAAGTGATCTGGCTGGAAATCTAAACAGAAATGTCAACAAAGACAGAGGCAGAAAAAGGGTGAGGCTAACAGCTGTTTTGAAAACAAAACAGAAACAACATGTGCTATTACACCAAAGTACACATTGTGATGTTCATTTAAATGTGTGTGCTCCCACTATTTGACCTTCTAGTCACTCTTTTCGTTATGGACATAGCCGTCCTCCTGGTAGAATGCTCACACCCTACCCTGTCACTTCCTTTCCCTTCTTACCTGTTCAGCATCCAACCCTCTGTGGTTCCCAAATAATCTTTACCTGCCTTATCAGCTGGGTTTCCACCCAGCTCTCTTCCAAGTTTTCATCCAATGTATAAAACCGACCTGTACGTAGTTGCATAAAGACCTATCCCAGGAGTGCTTCACAGGGCCGTCCGGGAAGGAATTACTGCCGCTCAAAGACTCACATACTTTCCACCCTCATTTCAACACTAGGAAAGCAACGACCTGGGGCTAAGCAGTGTCATTCCTTCCAGTCACTGTAAACACTCTCCATCCAGCCCAATCTCAGCCCCTCCTTTCCGTTACCCAGGAATCAGTGGAAGTGCTAATCTGGAGAACAATTTTCCAAGATTGTGCCCAGCCATCTTCTAGTCCCAGCACTCCCAATCACCATCTCCCTATAAGATGAGCTTGAAGAAAACAGGCTTAAACTTTCCTGTGCTGAATTTTCCAGGTTTTACTACAAGGAAATGGCTGCCGTTTCACAAATGGTGATGTTATAAATAAAGGTGAAGGACGCGTGTAATACAACAATACTGGATTTCATGACCGTATGGGGATCTTAGCCACTGGAATAATTGCTCATCAATGCAAATACTGTGTATAGAGGAGAGGCTAAGCCCCACCAGAGTTCTGGGGAGCCTAGAAGCATTAAATTTCTGTTATCATAACAACATGTACTCAGAGGGCAAAACAGGGCTAGTTGCTGGGAACCTGTGTGAGGCCACAGTTGGCTTTGTGGATCCTTGAATATGGCCTTTTGACTGAATTCAAATTTTACAGAACAGATCCTTTTAATAGACAGATTTATTCTGTGAAGTTTGAATCTGCTCGAGGGGCCCCAGTGGGAAATCTGGAGGGGCACCTGTGTGCCTGGGGCTGCAACCCCCATGCCCTGAGTTCTTCCATCCTCCAGAGCACCCCGTAGCAGATGTCGGGGGAGTGAGGGGGTGCCCTTCAGTGCCCTGGTCACTGTCTGGAAGGCCCAGTGTCCCCCTGGGTGCAGTGTTGAGATCCAGGAACATGAATGCATCAATTTCTTTTCCACTCATTTTTCCCAAGCAACATTTAATGACTTACTTTAAGAAATGCATTTCTAAAGAGTGTATATGAATATCAATTCTAATATTCACTCACAGCAATTAATTCTGGGCTTCTGATATAAGCACAGTAATATTATAAGAGCAAAAAAGACCGTACCACCCACTCTTCTGTGAGTTGTACAGATATTACTCCCTTTAAGTCTCACACTAACCTGTGAGATGATTAGTAAAATGTCAGACATTGTCCCCATTTCATGGATGGGAAAGGTGAGGCAAGGTGAACTTAAGTGACGTCCCTGAGGTCTCACACCTTCCCTTCACCTTCAGGCTGTCCAGCCCCCAAGACAATGGTTTTGATGATTGTGCTAAAATAGTCTCAAATTTTTAGCCATTAAATATGTGTGTATAGTAGGGAGGTTCTCATGGAAATTTCTACAGAGCTCTAAAAATTAAACTTTGTTGTAAGAGTTTTCTGTAGTGAATGTGAATGGGTAATAATGATTAATACACACACTGATATTTTTAGATTCAAAACAAGGAAACTTGCTAAATGCAACTGATTAGTGATGAGGCAGTATAATTGAACAGCCCAAATAGAAATTCTTTGTGGAAAGGTCAGGGTCCCTCATTTCTTCAGGAGTTGCTAAGGGAAGCAGCCCACATGTGATTTTACTTATAAATTAAAACCTAGTTTTCCACGTCCTTTTCTAAGTTGGAGATACCTTCCAGAATTGTTCTTAAAATGTCTAATAGAGTCATTTTTTAGAAGGTTTTTATTTACTGCCCCGGTGGCCCGACTTTAGTGGTATTAAATGTAGTATGATCCTGTGTCATGAAGACCGTCTGCTTAGGGCACCACAACACTCGGAATGCTAATCCAGCACTAAGGACATGGTCACATTAGTGATCTGATGGCAGTCATGAGGGACAATTTACAGAAGCACTTCATGAACATGCCACTTTATAATTCAACCAAATCACTCCATTTTCCACATCTGTCAAGATACAGAAAAGGGTTAAGAAGAAAGTGGCCAGGAAATGCTGCCCTAGAATATCTGAGAAAGGGCCATTACAATTAAGAGTCTCAATTGTGTTCATGTTATCAAAGGTACACATGTATAAGTGTGTTAAATTATAAACAAAATGAATGACTAGTTATAAGGAAGGAGGTAAGATTTTAATATAATTAAATGAAGATGTTAGAGAGGAAACATTTAGCTTCTATAATAAATGCAAATGCAGTATACATCGTGTGGAATCAGATAACTCTGTCTTCCTTTTTCTTTTACATTGTAAGTTTGATTTCATTACTTAACTGCAATTGCAAATTGGCAACTCCTTCGTCTTCAAAATTTCCTGATTTCTCGGAATAGAGAACAGATTCTCAGACCTCTGCCAAATACAAAAAAACAGGTCTTCTTAAGAGAAGCCATGATTAGCTAATCTTTGTATTGTCTGCTAAGATAACACTTGAATGTAGTTATTTATAGGTTCAACTGAGTTGTCACGACTTTCATGGTAGAAAAAGATTTATAGCAGAATTTCTCATATGTGACTTAACTGCAGGGTCTTCTAAAGAAGGGAAACCAAATTTAAATTACAAACTGTACTTCTAGGAAAGCTTTGTGGAGGCAGAAAGTGCACGATGCCTTTCCTTCCCCAAAAGGTCACAGCCAACAGTTTTACATCAAAGGACAAGTTAACAGGAGAAAAGCATAAAAAATTATTTAATCAAAGCTCTGCGTGACACAAGTGCCTTCAGAAATGAAGAACCAAAGGAAATCTACTCATTTTAATGCTTAGATTCAAAGAAGCATTGGCAGACATGAGGAAATGAGGTTGGATAAAAAGAGAATAATCGAGTGTGACAGGCTGACTGGGGGAACCAGGGAGGCCTGTCTGCAGATTCTTCTTGGCCTCTCTGGGTGACTTTCCTTGCTCCCAAGTACAGGGTGGACGTGAAGTTTGCACGCATCTAACATAGTTTAGCATAGTAAGTTGCACACGAACTTTATGGACACCCTGTGTCCGGGAGGGCCCCTTCTGGAATGAGGGTCCCATGGTCTGCCCTGTGACAAGGCAGCTCACAGACTTTCTATACAGCCAGTCCCTACGTAGAAAGGCAAGAGAAGGTTAGAGTAACATCTTTGGTTTTATAACCAGCTTTAGTGGGGGGAGTTAGTTTCTGTGACTCACCGTGGACAAGAGGAATTCTGGTCTCTATGGCTTACGTGACAGAAGCAAGGGAAGCCAGAAGAAAGAAAAGCTCGGAGGGAGACTTTGTTTCTAGATCTGTCCAAAGTCCTTTAGTTCACAGGACTCCGTGTGCCAAAGTACCATACTTTGGAGTATTATTTTCTGAGCCTCGACAGCTTTAAAATGAATTAAATTCAAGCCGACAGCTTTAATGCAATATGAATGTTGCTGTTTTTCTGTAGCGTACTGGAGTTTACCACACAGGCTGTTTTGATTTTGATCAATTTATTCCGCTATTTAAAGCTGACATCATTATGAGTCAGATGTTGTTCTACATAATTAACATTTACAGACTATTTAATTTCAACAATGATCCTATGAGGAAATACATTTATTTTCATAGTTTAAAAAACTTTAAGGGAAGACAACAGAGTAATTTTTCAAGGTCATACAGAAAGTGATTGAGCTCATTTAAAAGTTGCTGCTCTGATAAAAGAACCCTCTTAAATACTAGATGGCACTGCCTCTGAAAATAGCACATCAATAGCCCCGTTCCTCTCTACTACCGGGAGATCTAAGCAAAGCCAAAGGGAACTTTTTAACTTTTTCTATTGGGGGTTAAAATATAAAATCTGATGTTTCTAACAGGTAAAGGGAAAAATTTTTTCTCTATACTTTTAATTTGTGGAGCTGGAAACTGTGAATTAAAATATCAAAAGGTAGATGAACTGGAGAAAAGACATGCATTTTTTTAATGTTAATATTCAAAATTTTTATGTGTGTGGAAGTATTCGTAGGATAAACTTGAGATCCACTGTAATTAAATTCTGGATGCTGATACGCAATCTTAATAAAGGGTGATAAATTGTGAAGATGTGATACTAAGAAGAAAACAGGTGCATATTTCTGGGGCAGTAAATAATGGGAAGGCGTATACAAGGTCTGACAATTAAGTTTGCAAACTCATCCATGAAAAAGTGCTAAATGCCTCATATCTAGATATCACTAAGGTCACTTCTGAAGTGCTCCCCTTGGGAAGCTTTGCACTTACACCCACGTCAAGTCCATGCTTCAAAGCAATTTTGGAACTCTTTTCTGTAATGATGACCAGAGGTGGTGGTGTACAGTGCCTGACAATTAAGTTTGTGAACTTTCCACTGTGCACTCACATTGACAGCCCTGTACCAACAGCTCAGGTTTCATGACCTTGGTGGATCACTGTCTCTCAGCTGTGTTTGTGTGGACGTGTGGCTGCATCTTGCTAGTGGTGTTCATTATTGTTGTCGTGTGACTTTGTGTTCCATGTGACCACAGTTCTGATTGTCTGTAGTGATTCTCAGCAATGAGATAGGTACAGCACTTTCTTCAGGATGAGTTCGTGCATTTAATTGTCAGACCTTGTATTGTAGAAAGATAGGAGACGTCTACGAAGATTTTGCATATGCTGGCTTGTCCTCATCTGCAGTGACAACAGTTGCTTGTCCCTTCCTGCTCTGAAATGGGGGACACGGTGCCAAGAAGCAGGTGTGCCTTGGGCTGAAGCAGCGGCAGGTGGAGACGTTTCTCCGCGTCTGATTTTTCTCCAGTCTTCAGCTCAAAATAACTCTCATGGCAAAGGAGCGGACTTTGACATGGCATATTTTGATCCCCTTCCCATGGGAAAGAGAATCTGGGGTATTTAAATAAATAAATAATCTGGGTATTTAAAATAAAAGCATAGCATGTGGGAACTGGCTGCAGCAGCAGTAAAGAGGGGAAGGACAAGCCTGTGAGAGCCTTAAACTTGCTGCCCATCATCAAAAAAAGTCACAGTCACTCTTAGCCTGGGGGAAGTGTAACGAGTCCTAGTCCTTAAGAACTGTTTCTTGCTTTTTTTTGAATACACTACACACTCAATACAAGTGTGAAAAGAACAGGTTACCAGGTACTGAAATGATCACTATTCAGGAGTGTGATTTTGACTTGAGTAAGACAGGACAAAGAGAGGAAGCCATCTGGATTGAATAGTATACAACTGAAAAATTTTAGTACAGGAAAAATTCTTACTGAAGAGAAATACTAAAGCCCACAACACCTGTCACCATGGTAGACCCAATCATCTGGAAGGACAGTTGGTACAGAAAATACACCAACCCAGACGTTAGTCAGAGCCGGGTATGAAGCAGCTCACGCATTTGCATTGGTTGGAGGTGACACAAGCTGTTTTAGGCAAAGGAGAAGTCCTAGCGCCTTTGTGAGGAGGGGCAGGCCATTGACAGATTGCCATTCTAGGGACGAAAGAAGTGAGTATAAAAAAGGAAGGAAGTGGCTTAGCCTATTTCCATGTAACTGCCTTGTGAGTTTTGCAGCACTCTGAGTGGAGACCTGTCTGGGCACACTGATTCTCTGGGAAGCTCACGCTGTTCCCTGCCCCACAGCGGAACTGCAAGCTTCCAGCACAGTGTTCATCTTTTCCAAACCTGTTTATGCCATTGTTGTGATTATGGTCAGTATTTAACTAAGTTAGATGCTTTTAACATTGAGTATACGTTCTATGTTAAAGATGAGATCGTTTGTGAAAGAATGGAGAAAATGACGTTTATATTTGTCGCCCAGAGTCTATTAAAATGTAAGTTTATATTCTAATTCAAATAAATCCAAACTGATCCATTTAGGTGCCCTGTAATTGCAAGTTAGATTTAAAAAAAAAAATAAAGCTGAGATTAAAGTAATCTTAGGCATATATCGGTATTTTAGCAAATAAATAAATATTATATGTTGAAAGCTAAATATATTTATGCTTATCTGTATGTATGTGTAAGTATAAATACTTATGTATACAGCCATACACAATTAAACTTTCTAATGTTACTATTTAGATTGTGACGAGTTTTGTTGTTTCTGTCAATTTAATTTAGTGAAATAAACGCAGTGTGACACAAATACTCCCATCGTACGGCTAGTGTGCTCTGAACTGCAGGTCACACACTGCGTGTGCCTTCCACAGGGTCTGTCCTCTGCCACACAGTCACGGTCGTGGTGATTAGAGACCATAATCGGTCTTTGTAGGGTGACAGTCTACAGTAATGGATTCTTATTTCATTGTAGGAAAAAAATAAAGAAAGAGACACATTTATTCTGTTATAGAAGAAAGAATTGCAAAGTAGGTTCTGACAATTTCACAAATTATGCTTTATTATGTCTTAGAATGAAAGGAAAAATGTATTTTTCCCAAGGAAATTGGGATATTACACATGATTCCGTGTGAGAAGGGAGATTAATAAAGTCAGAACACGGAGCTGTTTTGCTCGACTTATAACCCAACAACGGTACTTTTGGTTAAACACAGTGCAATACCATTTAACACGTTATTCCTTATTCCACAGGCTACCCATATAGGGTGGCCATAAAATTTGTGTGCAATTTAAAATAGTGTGCAGTTTAAATTGCACACGAACTTTGCAGCCATCCTATATAATTTGGAAGAATTCCCATCTTTACTAATGTGCCTAACTTATGCCAGAGGAATAATTTATTATTTACTACCATTTAAGAGGAACTATCTCAATGATAAGAACAGCATGCTGATGTATCAAGTATTCTGCAAGAAGCTTGAGCCAGTGGGTGATAAATTATTTATGAGTTGTCCTGGGGAAAAGCCCTAGTTCTTTTTCTGGTTAAGAGCTTTGAAAATAATACCTTACTTTGCATCACAGGCCTGAATTTACAGAAACATTTCTTTAAACATATGCCCTTATTAAGCTATTGTATACCTGAAGCATTGACTTACAGTTTCTTTTAATAGTTCTTTGCTGTGTATATTTTGCACACATATTTAATTTCCAGTTTGGAGCAACATCCAATATTCTTTTTCAACTCTATAGACATAATACTTCCATGTAAATTATGCTTTCAAACGTAAAGTCTAGGGAGGGTAAAAGGCAGGACCACACCTCTGGAGCATAGGACAGGGTTCCAAGTCAAATCTGTGAAGTGTAGAACATAGATGTTCTGGCACAATAATCAAGTAAATGAGGTGAAAGCCATGTTGATTAGTTAATGTAACCATGCCAGATTGTGTTAAAAAAAAAATCAAAATCAGCACATGGTACCCCACATGTGCATGAATGTATTCATGATCTATGTGTATTTGACTTAATTAAAAAAATAAAATAAATGTAAAGTCTATAGGTTTCGTCATCTTTCCCCAAGCATAGGTTCAAGTTCTGTGTTCTACCACTTACTAGAACTTCATTGCAAGAAAGTGAGGTGCTTTTTCAGGTTTCATCCTGAAAGTGTAACTCATCCACGGTCACGCCGTTCTAGGGTGACTGTGTGGTGATGTGTTTGCGAGTGCCTGTGTAACATGCAGCAGATACTAAATATTCTAGAACTTCTTATCCCCTTGCCCAGACTTTACCTTAGTCCTTCTATGCAAGATCACTTCACAAACTGTAGTTTTTATATACAAACCAAAATTGTTACTATTGCTATCACGGTTTATCTGTTCTGTTATTTATGATACCTATTCATCTCCTTCTAGAAGTTCAGACTATAGTTTAAGAAGTAACATATTTTAAACATTTCATTTCTCTGATAAATGAATAGACACTGGAAGCCATATCAGAATAAAACAGAATCAAAAGCAAGCCTCAACTTGGAAAGTGAAATCTACTTGACCACGTTTCCAGGTGAAAATATTAACCTTTTTTATTACGACCTGGAAGAGCTTACTTAGAAAACACACCCCTTCGATGACCTTGAGTAGTGACAAACATGAAACACTTCATCCAAATATATATAACTTCATCCACATCACACTGACATTCAGAAACAGACGGAGAACTATGACATGAGAGTTGCTTTTCAAGTTTTAAGGATGGATCTTTGGAAATGTACATTTTATTATTTAAAGGTATTAAATGGATTCAAATATATGTAAATGCATATATTGTCTAGCACAAAAGGAATTCAAATATTTTGAAGTTTTTTCATACTAGATCATATCATTCCCATTATATTTTTCATTTCTTATTTATATAAATATAATATTTCACTTTCTGAACAACGCAGTTCCATTCCACTTTTTACCCAATTGACGTTCTCTCCTCGTATTCAATAATGGACTGAAAAAGTCTAATGAAATATTGATAAGTTGAAGTTACCAAAATATATATAAATATTAATGACTAAAATCTGAAACTTGTTTTTAGTGAAGCTGATACGTTTTTCTCCTCACAAAATGGTCTTATGGTGCCCAGGCTAACATATGCCAGAATGGGAATTTTCAAAAACTGAATATGTAATTGAGAAATGGTAGTGTTTCCATACTTACTATGATTAATTACTGAGTGCATTGCACTACTCTGCTTCTCTAAAAGCAGGTATTGGCTTCATAGCAAAAGGAGGAAACCCTTATATATTTTGTAAAAGAGAGATACATAAGTCAGCACAAATTGAGAGGATCAGGACCTAAATGGATGTAGCAGAAACACAAACAAGTTCAAGTAGCATTTAAAATGAAAACTCTGAACCTCTGATTCCAGAGGGGTGGAGTGAATGCACTTGTCTCTGTTTTTTGGGGGAAAGACAACTGAATCCCTAGACATGACATGTCAAATAAATGTACAAGAATCTGAAAGGTGAAGAGAAGAAGGCAGACCAGCCAGGAACTCTTATGACACACTTGTGATTTCCCTGGGTTTTCTTCAAAGAAGGCTATAATCTAGAAATTCTAACAGACACAACAATGCACCAATGAAACACTCATCTCACCAGCCAAAGAACTGTTTAACTGTTTCTGCTACCTGAGAAAAGGGCATCCTACAAAGTTAGACAAGATTTATAAAGTTACCACTATACTCCAGCCAACACCAGAGAAAAACTGTGGCCCATCCCTAACCATACCAGCAAGGCTGAGCAGAGACCCTGGGCTTCCACACCTGCTAAGTTATGCTGAGGTTCCCTAATCACCACAACAGGTAGTCCAAGAACAAAGGTCTGGATTTTCACTTTCAAATGGAGGTAATCAACCTCTCTCCATGATGTCAGTGGAAAACACCCACAGATTCTGGATTCTACCCCCACCATGTAGTAATAAGCATAGTGTACAAAGTTGGCCAAGTGCAGAATCGAGAGTGTCAACATTGCCCCATAGTTTTGAGATCATCCTCCTCCTCTGTTTGTCAATAATGAGGTAGGACTCCACATCCTTGTCAGGCAGACAGCATAACGGCTCATTGCAGAGCGAGAACCCTCAATGCAGCTCAACAATAAAGAAGAGTGGCTGAGTGAATGATAAAAATATATATATATATCCAACTATATGCTGCCTACAAGAGATTCATTTCACCTTAAGGGACACATAGGGCTGAAGTGAAAAGATATAAAACAATATTTCTTGCAAATGGAAACCACAAGAAAATCAGATAGCTACATTTACATCAGACAAAAAAGACTTTACATTAAGAACTGTACAAAGAGATAAACAATGTCATTTTGCAATGATAAAGTGCCCAATTCTTCAAAAATATAATAACTGTGAGTACGTATGCACACATTATTGGAATATCAATATATAGAAAAAAATATTAATGAAAAGAAAGAATAAATAGAATACAAAAACTAGTAGTACTGGATTTCAGTACCTCACTTTCAACAAGGGACAGATAATACAGGCAAAATCAATGAGGACACACTCCATGCCACCTGCTCTCTATACCAAGTGGGCCTGAGAAATGTATAAGAAACATTCCATGAATACTAACATATTGCACAGTCCTCTCAAGAGCATGCAGAACACTCCCCAGAGTAGATTATAAGTAAGACTACAAAACAAGTCTTAATAAATTCAAGAGGATTGAAAGGATATCAACTATCTTTCCTAATCACTTGGAAGCTAGAAATCAATATTAGCAAAAAAAAAGTGAAATTCACAAGTATGTGGGAATTTAACAACATTCTTCGAAACAAACAATGGTCCAAAGATTAAAATTAAAAAGAAAATTGAACAAATATCTTTGAGAGAAATGAAAATAGAAATACAACATGGCACCCTTTATGGGCTGCTGTAAAATCAGTTCGAAGACAAAAGTTTATAGCAATAACCATCTACCAAAAAATATGAAATAAACATGTTGTACCTCAAGGAATAAGAAAAAAAATAACACAGTAAGGCAGAAGTTCATAGAAGGTAAGAAAAAATAAAGATCAGAGCAGATATAAATCAAATATAAACTAGAAAAGATATGAAAGATCAGGGAAACTAAGGGTTGCTTTTTTGAAAAGATAAAATCGTTCCTATTTTAGCTACATTACCTAAGGGGAAAAATAGGAAATTCAAATAGATTAAATCAGAAGTATTATAAAAGAGGAGGCCTTACAACTGATACTACAGAATCAAAAGGACATGAGGGGCTACTATGAACAATTATAGGCAAACAAACTGGATAACAAAGAAAACATAGATAAATTCCCAGGAACATAAAATCTATCAGGATTCAGTAATGAATAAATTTAAAGAATGAGCAAACCAATAACAAATAAGGAGACTGAATCAGCAGTCAAGAACCCCCTAGTTGGCTCGGCACCTGTGGCTCAATCTGCTGCTGGAGCCACACCTAAGGTGGCGGGTTCAAATCCCCAGCCCGGGCCCACCAAACAACAATGACGGCTGCAACCAAAAAATGGCCGGGCGTTGTGGCGGGCACCTGTGGTCCCAGCTACTTGGGAGGCGGAGGCAGGAGACTCGCTTGAGCCCAGGAGTTGGAG
>CAUYQV010127812.1:0-19914 GCA_963574575.1 Galagoides demidoff
GGCGCCTGTGGTCCCAGCTACTTGGGAGGTGGAGGCAGGAGACTCGCTTGAGCCCAGGAGTTGGAGGTTGCTATGAGCTGTGATGCCATGGCACTCTACCCAGGGGGACAGCTTGAGGCTCCGTCTCAAAAAAAAAAAAAATGGAAAAACAAATACCACATGTACTGAGTAATAAATTGGAACTAATCAATCAACGCCTATATGCACATTTGTAATAAAACTCAAAGGAAAGCAAGCAGATGAGAAGGGGCAGACAGGAAGAGTAAATTTATAGCTAATGGGTACAATGCAGATTATTGGGGTGAGAAGCACACTCATAACTTTGACTCCAAATGTACAAAAGGAATTTATGTAACCCAAGTATTATACCCCCATAACATTCTGAGATAAAAAAAATAAAAATATTTTTAAAAAAAAGAACTGATCATAAGACCTGACCTCTCTCTCATCAGCCTCTTCCAGTTGCTTTTCACTCTGTCTGATTTCAGTCTGAGGGATACCAGGGGGGAGCTCTCCTCTGCACCCCAGCCACGGTCACAGCGGCCACCACCTTCTGAGCCACCTTCATTCCCCTGCCTGTGCCTATTGGGGGCTCCAAGCCATGCTATGTCAAGAGTCAGGACCCGGCTTTCATGCCTCAGTTCTGCCATTAAATTCTTGAGAGGTTTTCACCAAGAGCTTAAAACTCTAAGCCTCAGGTTGCCCATATGTAAAACAGGAAATAATGTTTGCTCTGCCAACTTCACAGGGCTTTTGTGAGGGTTGAGTGAAATGAATACATGCCTGGTCTCACTTCTCAAACTGTGGACCAGTGTAAAGAACTCTTCTTTTTTTTTTTTAACAGATGGGGCCTCACTCGGTTGCCCAAGTCGGTTTTAAACTCCTGGCCTCAAGTGTAAGGTGACCAGATTTTAATATTGGTAAAGCGGGACACCACTGACTGGGTGGGGGGGGGGGCTGACAACAATGCAAATTTTGATAAGCAGTTCTCGATAATCAGTTCTCAACAATTATTTGTTATTATTAAAGTTTAACATTATAAAATTAACAAAAATAATATAAAACTTATATGCTGGCAAAATAGCCACATGGCAGCCAAAAACGGTATATTCCCTTCCTGTTCTCTGGTGTTCCCTAGCTTGTAGTGCATTCTTTCCAAAATTGGGACTTTTTAAAAATGCTGTGGGACACAGGACAAATTGTTAAAAATTGGGACATCTGGTCACCTTACTCAAGTGATCTTCCTGCCTTGCCCCTCCAGACTCCCAAAACGCTGAGATTCCAGGCCAGAGTCACCATGCCCAGCCTCAGAGAACTTTAATTGTAGTAATTCCTTAATTATTGTTCCATTTGCCTCAGGGTCTTGCTGTCAACCCACTGTCAGCTGACCTATTCCAGGGCCAGTTCTCTCCACCTGACTTCTCTACACCATTCAACCCTCTGGCCCTCATCTTCATGGAAACCCTCTCCTCCTTCAGCTCCCAGACTTGCTCTCTCTGGAATCTCCTCCATCTTAGATCACTCACTATCTAAGTTACATCCTGGCCCAAGTGGCAGCTCCGTGCTTATTTCTGCCATTCACACCTGCCAGCCACACACGCCTTTGGAGAGGAACCACAGGACACACGTTCCCACCATCAAAGTCCCTTGTAGCTGTCTGCCTAAGGTTTTCCTGTGACACAAAAATGTGAGCACAGGGTATTGGATCTCCACCCCACTACTGTCACTGCCTCTGCCTTCTGAGACTTTGTTTGGCCATAAAAATTCTCATAATGGCTGGGGGAGCCCAAGTCTGGGAAACGCCCACAGCCAGGGCTGGATGTCTATCATGGAGCTGTGGCTTGATCAAACTGAGCGGATTGGCTGGAGACTTAGATAATATATTTTCACTTCCTCTTTTTAGAACTGAAAGGATTTTTAGAAATAATTCTGGCTTAAGTATAAATGATGACCCCTTTGCCTTCAGCCCACAGACTGGTCTACACCATTCTTTGACTTCCCAAATTAACCCAGTTGGCCTCCCTCTCAGAAGCAAAAATGAAGCTCTGTCAGCAGAGTTTTTAAATGCTGTTGAGAATGCAGACTGAGGCAGAGGCCTCCAGAGGCCACTCCCAGGGTGTGCCAAGGAAAGAGCGCTATGGCCATGGCCATGAGGACAGTGTGCTGTGCTTTACTGGCCCCAGAATGGAGGAAGGAAGAAATAATGACATGTGGTAGAAGATAGCTGCAGGGTATGGGGAGGGGGAAGTGAGTATCTGATTCCTCAGAGGAAGACACAGAGAGGGCTGTCTTGAAGGATGAGCAGGGATCTACAGATGGATTTGGGAGGGAGTAGGAAGGACATTCTGAGCAGAGAGCTCAGCAAGGGAAACAGCTCCAGGCATAAAACTAGGAGTTTCAGGACTTCTGAAAGGGAAGGGTGAGTGGGGGTGAAGAGACATTGTCAAGAGTTAGAAAGCAGCTCTGGCAGGACCTTGGCTGTCATGTAAAGGACCATGTGCTTTATCCTGAGGTCAGTGGAAAGCCTAAGAGTGATCAAAAAACCCAATCACTTTGGTGTCTAGGAAAGAAGACTTTAGCTACAGGGACAGAATGCACAGGAAAGAATGAGATTGGAGCAGACACCAGGGAGGGTGTAATAGCTGGGGGCCAGGCTAGAGGGGCACACTGGAGCTAAGCAGGGCCAATGTGTCAGAATTGGGACTACTGGGGAAGCCGGTAGAGAGGTAGGATCAACCACACCAGGTCATGGATTTGATGGTGGGGGAGGGGTGGGAGACGACTCTTACACAGAGGAACCACAAAGACAATGGTAGAGAGACTAGAAGGGCATTGCCATGTTTGAGCAATTGTACCCAAGAGATGAGAATTAGGTTGAGATGTGTGTCATGGAGTTATTAACAAACATATATGGTCATTTGGACTATTGTTCCAAAGTATCCAATACACTGCCAATAGGTAGAGTCTATATCTCATCTTGGTTAACTTTGAACTTGATCATATGACTGAATGTGGAAAGCAAGTGAAGTGACAGTGTGCCAGTTCAGAGCAGAGGCTGTAAGAGTCATCATGCCATCTTTTTCTTGCTCCAGCTCTGGCCATGACAATAACATATACCAGATAGAAGTAGCTTGGGTCCAGGAATGAGAAGACACTAGAGAAATCTGGCTGGCACCTAGAGCAGCGCCAGAAAACCATGCAGCTGCAACTGCCCTGTAGCTGACATGTTATGTGAACAATAAATAGACCTTTGTGATCAAAAGCTAAGATTTGTGTGTTGTTCATCATGCAGCAAAAGCTAACGGATGCACATTGTGACATGAGAAATGTGGATTGTGAAGAACCTTTCATGCTGTGATAAGGAGCTATGAGCAATGTGGGATCAACAGGGATTATCTCAATTGAGGAATCTTCTCATTTTCAACCACTCACATTCTATGGGCAAGGTAGATAGATTCATCTTTCAAAGTCATCCCTCCTCATTGCCTCCTGTTTCTCCTAATAACTTGTTCTATCTACTACCCTTTTATTCTCCTGGACTGAATCGTTCCCCCAATCCTATACCTCATTAGTCTTTTTCTTCCCAAAATTCCTTCCTTCATCTTATCTCCCTATAGCTACAATTCAATCTCTCTCCCAACCTTCTCAAATAAACTTCCTAAAAGACTTGACTTTACTCACTGTGTCTATGTCTCCCCCTCATCCATTGGGAATCTAGCTTGCTAGCCTCCACTCCCCTAAAACTGCTCTCATTATATTTCGGTAATCTCCTAATTGCCCAATGCAACTATCTCCTATCCCAAACATTCCTCTTACCTTATTCAGCTAGTGGAACCATCTTTAATTTGGTGACCCATGACAGAAAGCCACCATGAGATAATTCTAGCCCGGAGTCATTGAGTTTGCAATACCTTTGAGATATCCAAAAAGAGATGCCCTGTGGGCAGTTAGACAGGGTTTGGAGCTCAAAATTGGAGAATGGTACAGAAGTGGCATTTTAAAGCCATGAACACGGATGGATTTGCCCAGCATGTAGAATACAAGCCCAGGTCTGTTTTTTTGAGACAGAATCTCACTTTGTCACCCTCAGTAGAATGTGGACTCAAGTGATTCTCTTTTGCCTCAGCCCCCCAGTAGCTAGGACTACAGGTGTCTGCCATGACACTCAGCTATTTTTCAGAGACGAGGTTTCACTCTTGCTCAGGCTGGTCTTGAACTCCTGAGCTCAAGCAATACACCCACCTCAGCCTCCCAGAGTGCTAGGATTATAGGCATGAGCCACTGTGCCTGGTCTCAAGTCCCAGGTCTTTAAATCTTGGGTGGTCTACAGAAAGCTCTCTTAAGCTCAAAAACCCCTATTCTTAATTTCAATATTACAACCACCATTTGGTTCTTTCTTTCCCAAGTCATGGCCCATGGTGATCTCCACATTACCAACGTATTTCATATTCTGTCCCCACTCATGTTGTCTTTTCCAAAAACTCTCAATATTCAATTATAGATCAGGTAAGATGGCTAACGTCCGTAATCCTAGCACTCTGGGAGGCCAAGGCAGGAGAAGCCCTTGAGCTCAGGAGTTCAAGACCAGCCTGAGCAAGAGTAAGATTCATCTCTAATAAAAACAGAAAAATTGGCTCACGCCTGTGGCTCAGGTGGCTAAGGCACCAGCCACATACACCTAAGGTGGCAGGTTCGAATCCAGCCTGGGCCCGCTACAAGCAAAAAAATAGCCGGGCGTTGTAGTGGGCGCCTGTGGTCCCAGCTACTTTGGAGGCTGAGGCAGGAGACTCGTTTGAGCCCAGGAGTTGGAGGTTGCTGTGAAATGTGACGCCATAGCACTCTACCCAGGGGGATAGCTTGAAGCTCTGTCTCAAAAAAAAAAAAAAAAGAAAAGGAAAGAAAAAGAAAAAAGAAAACTTAGCCAGAAATTGTGGCAGGTGCCTATAGTCCCAGCTACTAAGGAGGCTGAGAAAAGAGGAGCGGCTTAAGTCCCAGAGGTTGCCGAGAGGTAGGCTAATGCTATGAAGCTCTAGCCTGGGCAATAGAGTGAAACTCTGCCTCCAAAAAAAAAAAAAAAAAAAAAAAAAGATTCAATCATTAAAAAATAGAAAGTAAAAATCACAATAAGATACACTGCAATGGTTAAAATCAAAAAGACTGACAATACCAAATATTGTAATAATCCTAATTCTCATACATTGCTGTGGGAGTGTAAAACAGTAAATCTTACAACCTAGCAATTTCACTCCTAGGTAGAAACAAATGTTCACAAAAAGACTTATACGAGGATGTTCACATAATAGCCCACAGCAGGAAATAACCCAAAACAACAAGAGAAGAGACAAATTGTGGTATATCCATGCAATGGAATGCAACTCAGCAATAACAAAGAACAAATTACTCATATCCAGAATGACACAAATGAATCTCAAAACCATTTCGTGGAAACAAGCCAGGCATGAAAGAATACATACAGTATGATTCTATTCACATGAAGTGTATAAACAGACAAAATTAATCAGCGATGATACAATAAGATAATGGTTGCCTGGAGGCCTGGAGGGAAAATTAATCGGAAATGGGAACTTCCTCAGGTTATGCAAACATTTTCTGGTGCGTTTGGATGGTGGTGGTTACAAACATATAAACAACTGTAAAAACTCATTGAATCAAACACTTAAGGTTTTAGGATTGTATTGTACAAAAATTGTACTTTAATTAAAAATTAGAAAAATAAAATAATTTATAGATGTCTACAAAACAAACCTAAAATAGAAAGTATGGGGCAGAAACCACACTCATTTCAAATAAAATTATATTTATATTATGAATGCATCTATTCAAATGCTCAGCCCTCTACTTAATGCCACCCTGTATCAGCCACTCCCCTGTCACCTCTGCCCGGGTCTCCATAACATGACATTTGTTCATGACATGTCCATCACGGTGAGAGATGATGTAACAGAAAGAGCACAAGCTTTACAGCCAGAAAGAACAGCATTTAATTCCGAGTTGCCATTTAATAACTGAGTGCTGGTGAGTGAGTTACTCGACCTCTCTGAGTTTTCATTTCTTTTCTTTTTTTTTTTTTTTTGAGACAGAGTCTTCAGTAGAATGCTGTGGTGTCACAACTTACAGCAACCTCAAACTCTGGGGCTCAAGCAATTCTCTTATCTCAGCCTCCCTAGTAGCTGGACTACAGGCCCCCACCACAACGCCCGGCTATTTTCTTATTGCAGTTGTCATTGTTGTTTAGTTGGCCTGGGCCAGGCTCCAACCCACCAGCCTTGGTGCATGTGGCTGGCGTGGTAACCACTGTGCTATGGGCGCTTAGCCTGTGCTTTCATTTTCTTAGCTGTAAAATGGGTTAGTGACCCATAGCCTACCTGGTAGGGTGAGGAACCTAATTCTTTTTGACCTCAACTAGTAAAACTCTGTCACATCATTGTCCCACTGAAAGGCGTGAAAGTGCTCAGAGGATTACTCACAGGCTGCTTCTCCCAGAAGAGTAGGTATAGGTGAGCTGGTGAAATGGCCGCTCACAGCCACCATGGCCAGAGAAAGGCCACTCCTCACCTGTATGACTTAGGAGGCAGCTTTCCAGATGACTTTGCCCAAGTCACTTTGTATCTCTCTCAGCATCAGCTAGTCCACTGAAAATAACCAGATCAGGCTGGATCTGAGGAATCTGATACATATATAAAAAACCCCTCTGGGTTTTCCCAATAGGTAGAGGAGATAAACTGAACTGGTTCTTTCTGAAATAAGGTAGGGGAGGGGCCCGACCCTCCCCCCTCACGATGGTCCTTGACCCTGGATCTTTACCCTGGATAATAGGCCTCCAGCCCAGTCTGAAATCACCCGGTCAAGTAATCTCTAGGGACTCTGACCTCTGCCTTATTCAGTTCATTGAGCACCTGTTACTGGCAAGTAAGACAGAACGCAGATCTGCACCGTGCCCTGCATCTGGCAGGGGGCCCCAGGTGCACCTAGAAATAACTCCAGAGTAGAAAGTGCTTAGTGTAGCCAAAGAAGCACAGAAGCACAACGGCATCGCCATATATATCCTCGACAGCCCAGCCCCCAGCGCCCGCAGCATTCGCCGTGCACTTTGCCTTTTCTTACTGAGAGCCTGGAAGCAGGTCTCTTGCAGCATCCTTTCTTCACAGCCCTGGAGAAAAATGAAGCTCGGCCTGGAAAAGTGTCTCCTAGCTGGGAAGCGGCCACGCCAAGGCTCCACCCTGCATCTCCCGCCTCCGGGGACACACCTACTCCCAGGTAAATGGGGGAGGCAGCGAGGCCTGCTGCTCCGGAGCCAGAAGGAGTGCAGGCGACGAGCAAAGCCACAGAAACAGCCGCCTGGGTCTTGGTTCCTTCCTGGGGGGAGGAGCGGCGCGCCCCTCCCTCCCTCCCTCCCTCCCACCCGCCCGGGAGGGAAGATGGGGACTCGGTCTCTGCTTTCTCTCCACTCTCGCTGACATTTTTTCCCCCTTTACTGTTTCTTGGACGCTTTTCAGGAGTTTGTGCAATCATTCTGTTGCGCTGTGCCAGTTTCAAATGTGGGTGGTGTCCCTCTCAGGCAGAGACGAGGTGGCTTGAAGAGTCGAAGGAACCCTTTGCCTCCTGTCACCCTAATGCAGCAGGCAAGTCGGCTGCTAAAGTTAGTGTCTGAAACTTTCCCCGCGCTGGTTTTCTGGCTTGGTCTTGGACTTTGGAACATCTTCCTCCCAAGCCCGCTCCCCAGGGTTCCTGCGCCCTAACTTCACCCTTCCCTCCCTCTTCATTCCCAGGGGAACCCCCTTCCCACTCCGTCCTGGGCAAGAGCCATCCCTCGGTCCTTTCTCATAGACGGGGACAAACCCCTCACTCCTTTCAAGATTCACTTGGTCGCCCCTAGTCTACCTTCTCCTGATACTACCGCCCTTGAGGACCCTGTTGGGGGACCTGGGCTTACAGCCTCTCGGGCTGTAGTCTGGAAGGCTGGACAGAGGCAGCGACTGGCACCGGAGGGGGATACAGACAGGGTCAGATCTGGGTACCGAGGTGGTGACAAGAACAAAAGCAGTGACACAGGCGGGCAGAAACAGGGCTGGGCCGGAGCAGGGGCCCGCCCAGTCCCCCAGCCATCCCCGCCCCTGCGCGGAGCCCCCAACCCCATCGCCCCCCACCTGGTTCGGGACCTCGGGAGGGGGGCTCGGCCGGCGCCCCGCGGGACCCACCTGATCCGCAGGACGCGGGCGCCGAGGGCAAGCGCGCGGCCAGCGGCGCCCTCAGCTGCGCGAACAGCCGCTTTACTGCCTCCGCCGGGGCCAGGCCGGGCGGGGCGTGCCGGAGCGGGGTGTGCCCGCTACCTCCCGCCCGGAGGCCGCAGGCAGCGCGCTGGGGTGCGAGGGAACCAGCTAGCGCTGGACAGCGGGAGGCGCGCTCCCCGCTCGGCCGGCCGCTGGCTGTCGGTGCCGAGACGGTCCCCGCCCCGGACACAGCTGGGAGGCCCGCCGCGCGGTGCGTGAGTGAGAGTGCGTGTGTGTCGCGGGAGGGGGTATTTGTTTCATTTTCACTCAAGCAGAAAAAAGCCTGAAACCAGCAAAAAAGATAAAGAAAAGAAAAGAAAATCCCTGGGGTGGATGCTGGGCCTCTTTTGCCTTCTCCGGCCTGCACGTGGTGGGGGTGGAGGAGAGATGGGGGCCTTGAGGGCTGGCTGGGGTCTGTCACCCTGGGCTGCAAGGAGTACCTCGGAGCCCTGGCGCTTGGCCCAGCCCTGGGGCCGCTGAGAGCCTGGGAGGTCTGCTCCACCTTTGTTTCCGGCGAAGGAAGAGCTCAAATACAGACACAACGACAGGCCCGCAGGCTCCAGTCGCTCTTGCCAAAGGCCCCCAGGTCCCAATCTCCGGAAGTGAGGGGCTGTTCACCCGACACCTCGCACAGGCACCTGGAGCCTGCCCTGCTCAGTTCACCGAGTTTCTCAAGTGGGGCTGCGCACAGCCCCTCGGCTGTCTGACAATTCTCTGCTAGAATAATTAGGAGGAAACCCCCACAAATTCTATTTCAGTGTTTGGGCCTCTGTGCCCCAATTCAATTCTGATGAGTTGCATCTCCTGAGGCCTGGAGTTTGTTACCAGGAGGTAACAAAAAAAGATTATAATCCAATTTGGATTATAATCTCCTTCCCTGGCTCCTAAGGATCTACTTTACACTGGAAAAGTCAAAACTGCCTTTTGCTAGGATCCTTTGCTGCCATAGAGCGTCATTTTCATAGACTGAGAAATTAGCTTTTTAAATAATTGAATATATTGGAACTGTAATTTGACTTCAGAAAAGTGGCACAGAGCACTGGCATGATGTATAACTTTGTCTCATGCTAATGAGAAAGTAACAAAGGCTTGACTTAATACTGGAAGGACACCTGTGGGTGAGCCAGGTCACAGCACAGAATTTGGGAGAAGGGAGTTTCCTGGTGAGTCCAGGGGAGGAGTAAGGTGGTAAGAATGAATGTCAGCCCCACTCTGAGGCACTCAACCACAATGGGCTCTTTTCTAGAGGATAAATTGGCCCATTATTGTCTTCTGGGACAGCACTTGCAGTAGTTGATTAGTAGTGAGCATCACAGCAAATATGCAGTGAGTGACGTTAGGCTAAGTGTGCTACATCCCACTTGTCGCTATTGCATGACAAAAATGAGAGAGCATTGTTTAAATTGCTCGGCCCATCAAACTGGATTATAATCTTTTTTCCTTTTTTTTGAGACACAGTCTCACTCACCCTCAGTAGAGTACTGTGGCATCATAGCTCATAGCAACCTCAAACTCTTAGGCTCAAGCCATTCTCTTGCCTCAGTTTCCCAAGTAGCTGGGACTACGGGAGCCCTGCCACAACGCCTGGCTATTTTTAGAGATGGGGTCTTGCTGTAGCTCAGGCTGGTCTCAAATTTGTGAGCTCAGGGAATCCACCTGCCTTGGGCTCCCAGAGTGCTAGGATTACAGGTGTGAGACACTGCCCCCAGCCCAATGTTTTTAACTTTTTTAAAGAAAACAGTGATAGTGACTATGACAGTAGCTGAAATGATGACCCATCATACCCAAAGTCAAAAAAAGATGACTTATCTCTGTAAACCATATAAAGGGAAAAGGGGGGGGGGAGACAATGTCACACAGGAAGCAGAAAATACCCCCAACACTGCTCTGCTGTGATGAAACCCAATGTTAATGAGGTTTAATCTGTCTCTTGATTTCATGTTATTAATTTGAATTATTTTATTGGTTTTGTGGTGGTTGTGTTTGCATTTAGCTTAAAGATTTGTTTGGGTTTTATGGTTTGTAGAGCTATGAGCATGAAAAGTTCAGGCTTAATCTTAAGTTTATACCTGCCCTTTTCAGTAAAAATAAAAAAAGTAATGTAAGTTGACAGTGTGGGTCTGTTAGATTTTCTTCTTCCCCCTTCTGAGCAAAGCCATCTAGTTGTCCAAGTCAAAGGAGCTATTCTGCTGACTGAATGTTTGAGCAGGAAACACTTTAAAGATTGCATGCGTTGGGTTTGGGGGTTAAAGTTCTAGATGTAAGACCTTAGCTGAGTCATTCTTCTCTGACACTCATTTGCCTCACATGCAAAATGGAGGTAAAATGACTAGTTCACTAAAGTATTATGAAAATGAGGGCTTTGGAGCCATCAGAGCATTACAGGTATGCCAGGCTAAAGAATGCATGGAGAGGTGTGGGCAGGTTGAACCCTTAGGGGCAGACTTTGCTTCAGGTACTTTTTACTTACATAAACACCCTTCCTCCTCAGCCCCTGTGAGGTAGATACTAATCTCTTTTTTCCAGAAGAAAAAGTAGAGGAACAAGGAAGAAGTCAGATAACTTTATTCGCCATTCCTCTGGATGTGGCCAGATGCCCTTGGCGGACACCGTCCTTTTGCATCTCTTTCTTTCTTGCAACATTTATTGTCAGCCTGTGTCCTACAGCTAAGGACACCAAACATCAGAGCCCTGGAGGTGTTTGCAGCATAGTAGGAAGCAGTAGCAAACCAAAGGTCGATTATTTCAGGGCAGTCCTGATGGGGTTCTGAGGGAGACGTACAGGGTGCCGTGGGTCTTGGTAATGGGAAGACTGAACCCAGAAGAGTGATTGAGTAGAGAGAGAGTTGGGTGAGAGTGGTGCAAGCAGAGTCACATGCAAAAGTCCTGAGGTAGGAGAGACAGGGCTCCTGCATGTGAGGGAAACATCAACATCACAAAGATGGCAACTCTCAAATCAAGCGTACATCCAAAACAAATCCGCATGTATTTCTTGTGAAACCTAATGAACTGCTTCTAAAATTCATAAAAAAGAGCAAAGGGGCCGGGTACAGTGGCCCATGCCTATAATCCTAGCACGCTGGGAGGCTGAGGGGGGGTGGATTGCTGAGCAAAAGTGAGACCCCATCTCTACGCAAATTAGAAAACCTGAGGCAAGAGCCCAAGAGTTTGAGGTTGCTGTGAGCTAGGCTGATGCCCCTGTATCTGCCCTGGAGACAGAGTAAGACTCTGTTTCCAAAAAAAAAAAAAAAAAAATCAGTGTCACCTAATTCTTTGTACCCTCAATGCATCCCAAACAATAAAAATAAATAAATAAATAAATAAATTTGAAAAAAGAAAGTTTTGACAAGACAGGATTGGGAACTTGTTAGGTACTTGCCCCAGAAAAGCCCCTTCCCCAGAAAACCCCTTCCTGCTTTCAACAGACCAAGACTAGCTGTCTCACTCTTAAAGTTACAGCTTTCCAAGCACAGGGAGCTGCTTGCTTATTTCCCAGTCGCAAAACTTGCCTCATCTCCCTGTCCCAATTACCCGCTGAAAATTTCAAACTTATGGCCTGTCCTTAATGGTGCTTCTCGCCAGAGCAGTAACTCCTTATTGGCTATTCTACCATCCTGTCACCATTCTGAGACTTCCCCTAGCTGAACCTATATGAGGGTGCTCTTTTCTTTTAGTCTCTCTCTTCTCTTTTCCCTCCTCCTTTGTGTGGCTCAGCAGCATCCCTCGCCAATAAAGACCTTTCTTTCCTACAAGCTTTGATGGTCTGTGAGATGTCTGCTGATCGAGTGCTACCCTTTCAGAACTTGCTTAACCAGATATCAAGATCTATCATGAAGGCTGAGCACCATGGCTCACATCTATAGTACTCAGGAGGCCGAGGCAGGAGGATCACTTGTGCCATGAGTTTGAGGTTACAGTCACTACAACTGTGCCACTACACTCCAACGTGGGTAAGCAGAGCAAGAACTTGTCTCAAAAACATCAACAACAACAACAACAAAACAGTATCATGAAGCTGTAACAATTAAAGCATTGTTGTTAGTGACAGGATGGATTCTTAGCCAAATGGATCAGGTGAGGCGCCTAGCTAGAAAGAGACCCACACACGTGGAAACTTAGTGTGTGGCAGGGGAAGAAACACAGACCAGTGGATGATAAAGCAAGCATTCTGTTCCCAAAATGTCACTGCGCCTCAAAGAATGGAAAGAAGTATGCAGACAAAAACAAGTACGAGAACGTCCGTGGCATCACTGTCCACAATAACCGACAAGTGGAAAAAACCCAAATGCCTGTCAATTGAGGAACAGAAAAAGGAAGTGTGGTACATTCATACCATGAAACATTAGTCAGCATCAAGAGGGATGGAGTGCTGATTCATGCTGCAACATGGATGAACCTTGAGAACAAGATGCTAACAAAAGAACCCAGACAGACACATGAGGCCATAAATTGTGTAATTCCATTTATGTAAAACATCCAGATAAGCAAATTCATAGAGACAGAATGCAGGTAAGTGGTCACCAGGGGCTGGGGAGAGGAGGAGAGGGAGAGAAAGTGACTGCCTCAGAGGTACAGAGTTTCCTGTGGTGGTGATGGATAATGCTCTGGAACCAGAGGGTGAAGGTTACACAACTTTTGTGAATGCTCTAAATGCTACTGATTTGTGCCTTGAAAATAGCTTAACCGGCTCAGCGCCTGTGGCTCAAGTGGCTAAGGCACCAGCCATATACACCTAAGGTGGGGGGTTCGAATCCAGCCCGGGCCCACCAAACAACAATGACAGCTGCAACCAAAAAATAGCCAGGCATTGTGGCGGGCGCCTGTGGTCCCAGCTACTTGGGAGGCTGAGGCAGGAGACTCGCTTGAACCCAGGAGTTGGAGGCTGCTGTGAGCTGTGATGCCAGAGCACTCTACCCAGGGGGACAGCTTGACAGTCTCAAAAAAAAAAAAAAAGAAAAAAGAAAGGAAGAAAATAGCTTAATCATTTCAAATGTGAATTTCACCACAGTTTTAACAAATGTTGCTGGTCAGGTGGCCATCCAAACCAAAATAATAAGATCAGATTCTAATCTCTAACACATACATACACACACACACATATACACTATATACTTGATAGATCAAAGACTTAAAGGAAAAGAGAAACTTTAAAACTTTTAGAGGAAAATATCTTTATACCTTGGAACAGGTGTATATTTAAACACATGCTTATACATACACACAGCGATTACCATAAAGAGTCACATGGATACATTTGACTATTTTAAAGTGCTAGGCTCAGCACCTATGGCTCAAGAGGCTAAGGTGCCAGCCACATATACCTGAGCTGGTGAGTTCGAATCCAGCCCAGACCTGCCAAACAACAATGATGGCTGCAACCAAAATAATAATAATAATAATAATAGCCGGGTGTTGTGGCGGGCACCTGTAGTCTCAGCTACTTGGGAGGCAGAGGCAGAATTGCTTGAGCCCAGGAGTTGGGGGTTGCTGTGAGCTGTGATGCCACAGCACTCTACCCAGGGTGACAGTTTGAGGGTCTGTCTCAAAAAAATGCTAAACACAGAAAAGATACCTCAGCTCGGTGCCTATGGCTCAAGTGGCTAAGGCACCAGCCACATACACCTAAGGTGGCAGGTTCGAATCCAGCCCGGGCCTGCCAAACAACAATGATGGCTGCAACCAAAAAAAATAGCTGGGCGTTGTGGCAGGAGCCTGTGGTCCCAGCTACTTGGGAGGCTGAGGCAGGAGACTTGCTTGAGCCCAAGAGTTGGAGGTTGCTGTGAACTGTGATGCCACAGTACTCTACCCATGGGGACAGCTTGAGGCTCTGTCTCAAAAAAAAAAAAAAAAAAAGAAAAGAAAAGATACCTCAACAAACTAAAAGACAAATTCAGAGGTTAAGAGAAGATATTTTTGACCTAGATAATCAAGAAAAGATTGATGCCAGAATCTATAAGGAATTCCTGCAAAATAATGAGAGGAAAACAAATATTTGTCCCCATTTTTGCACCTGATCTTTAGTGCAGTGGTTCTCAACCTTCCTGGTGCCATGGCCTTTTGATACAGTTCCTGTGGCCATGACCCACAGGTTGAGAACTGCTGCTTGAGTGCAAAAGAGACTCTTTCCTGGGTGAAATGGCATTGGGTCAGGGTCCCTGAATGTGCCCCTCATGGCACTTGTCACAACTATAGGAACATGACATTTACTTGGCAACATGTATGGCAATGACTTGGCACCTACGCCTGACTTGGCATTCCTAGGACATAGCCGGAACCTGGCACACAAGAAAAATGAAATAGGCTCGGCGCCTGTGGCTCAATCGGCTAAGGCGCCAGCCATGTATACCTTAGGTGGCGGGTTCAAATCCCCAGCCCGGGCCGCCAGACAACAATGCTGGCTGCAACCAAAAAATGGCCGGGCGTTGTAGCGGGCGCCTGGGGTCCCAGCTACTTGGGAGGCTGAGGCAGGAGACTCACTTGAGCCCAGGAGTTGGAGGTTGCTATGAGCTGTGATGCCATGGCGCTCTACCCAGGGGGATAGCTTGAGGCTCCGTCTCAAAAAAAAAAAAAAAAGAAAAAAAGAAAAATGAAATAAAGAGATGAGAGATAAAGGAATGGTATGTGTACAAATAAAGGTCACATAACAGGTTATTTCTATGCCTGCCTTATCCAGATGGGGAGCCCCCTGAGGACAGGGTCATGTCTGGTTCTTCTGTCCCCAGTGGTTTGGCTAACCACGGCTTGCATTTCCTGCGTTTCTGCTCCCCCTGCCCGGCGTTTCACAGCCAGCCTCCATCCTCTGTCGTCCTATCCTCCCTACTCTGAACAAGGCCCCTTTCCTGCTCAGATTCTCCATGTCAGAAACACTGAGGTAAGGTAGCCTCTAGCAGGCAGGCTTGGGAATGCACTGCAAAAGGTTCTTGGCAAAGAAAATACCCTCCGCACAGCCTCGGTGGGGAAGAGAAATGTCAATGTGCCCAGAGTCAGAGAAGCCCTGTGCAGAGACAGGATGAAGAGAATGGGAAGCTTCCACAGAGCCAGAAAAACACCCAGCTCTGAAGCCCTGAGGGCCAGTCCCAGCCTCCCCGCCCTTGATTTACAGATGAGGAAATGAGATCCAGATGGGGAAGTAACTGCCACGAAATCACAAACTTGGAGTTTTCAGAGCTAGGATTCATCCCCCAAATTCTCTCACGGGGTCCTCAGCCCCAGGGAGGTAGTGAAACTCCCAAGTCTGAAGGGCAAGGTGTTTTGTAGAAGCCACCAGGAGTGGTTGGTCAGGAAACACAGAAGGGAATGAGAGCAGAGTCTTGGATGACGAGGGATGGGCAGGAAGCACATGGGAGGGTGCGCCTGGCAGGGAGAAGCGGGTCCAGGGAGGCCCAGGAGGGGAGTGAGGTCCCTGCAGGGCAGCACTGGGTGGGACATGTGCCAGCTAAGGAGTCTTAACAGAAGTTGGAAGAGGAAGACCAGGATACACATTGTACCCTCTCCCCAGAGAGCAGCCCCTGGAGGATCCCTTACAAGGGAGTGTGACATGGTGGAGGTTGAGTCTGAGGTTTTCTCACCCTGACATCAGTCACCACTGAAAAATAAACTCGAAAGGGGCCTGGAATCCTAGAACGCTAGGAGGTGGAGGCGGGAGGAACCCTTGAGCTCAGGAGTTCAAAACCAGCCAGAGGAAGAGTAAGCCTAGTGTCTACTACAAATAGAAAAACCAGCCAGTCGTGGTGGGTGGCACACACTGGTACTTCTATCTACCTGGGAGGCTGAGGCAAGAAGATAGCTTGAACCCAGGAGTTTCAGATTACTGTGACCTATATTGGTACTCTAGCCTGGGGCAATAGAGCAAGAGTCTGTCTCAAAAAAAAAGAAATAAGACTTTGTCCTGAAACAATCCAGATGTATGAAGAGTTTACACCAAAAGCTTTCCTCTGCTTAAGTGGATTACTTCTAATGACTTTTTTTTTTTAAGGTTGGGGGCAACAAACTTTTAAAACTTGTGGAATGCAACTTTGTAAATTTTAGTGGCATAGGTAAAAACTTTTACTTCAGCTGGTAGAATTCTTTGGCAGTGGGAGCGCTGACTTTTTTTTTTTTTTAATGAGCCCAAAAGCATAAAAATACTTGGCTTTCTTCCTGTTTCTGCCTTTTAAAATTAGATATATGTAAATGCCAGAGGTGGAATTTAATATCCACCTCGAGAAAACCAAGGACTGCCAAGTACATAACCAAGTAAAAAGATAGGATATTTATTCCCCTGGAGAAAATGATTTTACCAGCATTTGGTTGGGGTCAATAAAAGATAAAGAAGTTGAGGGGCTGGGCAGTCCCATCATGTTTATTGTCAAGCCAGAAGGGAAACCATCTGACGCCAGCCCCAGGTCAGAAAAACCTCTTTTTCTTTCCTTCTCCTCCTTACAACAGACAAAAAGACTGGGATCCTATCATCCCAGTGTCCCTCTCTTTCCTGCTTCCTTCCCTCTTTCTCTCCTCTCCTCCCTTATTTTTCATGGGATTTTTGTTTTGAGACATTGTCTGACTGTCATCTGTAGAGTACAGTGGTCATCCTAGCTCACAGTAACCTCAAACTCCTGGGCTCCCATGTAGCTGGGACTACTGGTGCATGCCAGTGCCTGCAGCTAATTTTTCTATTTTTAGTGGAGATGCTTAGGCTGGTCTTGAACTTCTAAGCTCAAGGGCTCCTCCCACCTTGGCCTCCCAGAATGTTAGGATTACAGGGGGGAGCCACTGCTCCCTGCCAAGAATGTCTTATTCTATTTTTAAAAATTAAGTACATATATAACATTTAAAAGCACAAATTTAAAAAAGCTCAGATACCAGGTCCTCTGAAGAATTTGAATGCTATCCTCTGGGGCTTAGACATAAAATCTGTATCTAACAGAATAAACTTGGAATCAGCCTGGATTCAAATCTTGTCCTTCTAATTCCACTGCTGTGTGATCTTGGAAGGAAAAAAAAAACCTCTCTGAGCCTCAGGTATCTGTAAAATGGGAATAATTCTATCTCTCAGAGATTTATAACAGTAAAAATAAGATAATTGGTTGTTTTGCAAAAGGGGCTGTAAATACAATAGCACATGTGAGCTCCTATCTTTGAATTCTTCAGTCACTAAATCTTGCAGGAGTGGGTGTGCCGCCCTCTCTTTCTTCAGGTCCTTGCCCAAAGGCCATCTTGGAGCACTTAGCTCCCCAGACCACCCCATGCCCCTGTCCCTTTACCTACCTAGCTTTATTTTTCCCCACAGTGCTTGGGAGATGACACTTTGCTATAGATTTATGCATCTATTAGTCTCCCCTGGAAGGGAGGGACTTCTCATCCTTCGTGGTGGCACCCTCAGCTCTCTGCCACTCAAATATACATGTATATATTTGTTAGAGTAACAATTGGATGAATGAACCCTCACTTCCACCTGCAAGGCAGGTCATTGGTGATCTTCCTGACATGGTCACATATTCCTATTAGGTGCTTTGGAATGTCCACGAATGAACGAGTGAATGAATAAGCAAATGAAGTGAGGATGTGAGGCTGGAAGTGGCCGTCCTGTGATAATGAAGTTTAAGCTATTGAGGTAGGTCCTTGGTTTCTTGTAGTGGATACCTTCCCAAAAGATATGTGTTCTGGCCAGAAATAGGGGTCCTGTCCAGCAGCCTTGGATCTCAATTATGACAATGGATGCTATTGCTGGCCTGGCCTAACCTCCTGGTCTCAGGACAACAGCTCCCATTACCCGAGCACTTACTTGGAGCCAGTTCATGGTCATTTGTCACCGACATCAGCCAGACCCTCAAGGCACCTTAGATCAGTACCAAAATAGAAGTTGTGACTGGCACAGTGGCTCATGCCTATACTCCGAGCACTGTGGGAGGCTGAGGTAGGTGGACTGCTTAGCTCACAAGTTCAAGACCAATCTGAGCAAGACCAAGACCCTGTCTCTACTAAAAACAGAAAAGCTAGCTAGGCATTGTAGCAGGCACCTATAGTATCTGCTACTTAGAGGCTGAAGCAAGAGGATGGCTGAAAAGTTACAGAGCCAAAGATGAAATATTATTCCCAGGTGCAAGATAAAAGGAAAATGGGAGGCCTGGTTTGTGTAATTAAAATGACTTTATTCCACCTGGGTGCAGGTGGGGTAAGATTTTCAACTGGGCCAGGAAGAAATCCACATGTGGGTAACAGGGAGGCAGGGGGGTTAAAAGTCAGGAAAGTGGGGGTTGGGACATTCCTTTTCCTAGATTGGATATCTGTTGTCAGGGTGATGATTGGCCCATTTACCTTTCTCAGGTGGGACATCCTGTGGGTGGCATAGGGTAAGGGGTTGATTATCTTAGGCAGGTCCACCCTATTTGGGTGGGGTGTGATCCTATCATCCCCCTCTTTTTTGTCTGTAGTAAAGAGGTGAGGTGATGGGCGTGGTTTCTCTTTGACTACATCCTATGGGGAGAAGGGGAGGGGTTGTGTTGGGCTGCCTGTAAAGAGAATGGGAGGAGGGACATGGGGTAAGGGAGGGGCATTTACAGGAACTCTGGCTTTTTCAGTCTGAGCTGGTTGATATCCAGTAAGTGAGGATATGAGTTGTTTTCAGGTGACTATCTGGTTAATAAATAGAGACATGAGACAGAGGGCTACTGGTTTGAAACTGAGAATGAAAAAAAAAATCATAATTAGTGACCTTATCAGACAATAACCAATGAGGAAGATGGACAGTGAGAGGTGGGAACCAGTTGGAGCTGACAGGACCTCCAGCAAACATAAAAGGACATCTAATACCCCTTACCAAGATCTCTGCCTGGCTTTTAGGGCATTTTACAAGGTGGAAGCATGGATGAAGTTGCTCCCATGTTTGTTAGAAAAGAGCAAAGATCGGCTTACCTTCTATAAGCAAAAATACCTAGAGTTCAGTTTTCCAGAAAGGTCTAAGAGGCATTCTGATTTTCCAGGGGTCATCAGTCTTTTACAGCTAGGCTCAGGAGGGAATTTCAGCCACGTTCCAAGAGGTCTGCACTGGATCTTCAGAAAGACCCGAGCAGCCAGACCCCTGCGGCCTGGACACCACTTGGGTTGGATTTGAGGCACTGCCACACCTTGAAGGCCAGAGCATTTTTTTCCTACCACACAACAGAGGATGGGTGGCAGTTAAGAGAGGAGAGATGGGATATTGTTTAAGGGAAGGATATGGATGTGGGGGTTGGTAGGCAGTGAGAATGGATGACTGGAAGGTTATAGAAGGAGCAGTATCCCACACAGAGAAACTTCCCTGGTGTTCTGACCGAAAGAATGGAGGGATTGTAAGAAGGGGGTTGGGGAGGAGCAGTAGTGTTATGCCTGAAAATTCTCCCAAATATCCCCACCTGACAAATCCGAGACAAACTCCAATGTAAAAGGTAAGAGGTGAGGTTTATTCAAACCCGGGTTTGGTCTCTCCTGGTGCACACACCAAGGTAGAGCCTCGAACCCAGGGTGAAGGGGGTTTTTATGGGGTACAGAAAGCAAAAAAAGGAAGAAGGGTACAAGTACACTCGTCATTGGTGGTTAGTGATTTCACTAGTAAGGCTACATTTATGATTGGTGGTTGATGATTTCACTAGGGGTACAGGTGAGG
>CAUYQV010127815.1:0-16381 GCA_963574575.1 Galagoides demidoff
AACTTTGTTTTACTCAGTGTTAATTTGTTAAGCCATGAATTAGGACTATGAGCTTGTGAATTTTTTTTTTTTAAGATGGAGTTCTCAATAGAGTGCTGTGGGGTCAGCTTGGCTCACAGCCACCTCAACCCCTGGGCTCAAGTGATCCTCCTGCCTCAGCGAGGATTATAGACCCTTGCCACAACATCTGGCTCATTTTTCTATTTTTATTTTTTTTTTGAGATGGATCTTCAAGCTATCCCCCTGGGTAGAGTGCCATGGCATCACAGCTCATAGCAACCTCCAACTCCTGGGCTCAAGCGAGTCTCCTGTCTCCGCCTCCCAAGTAGCTGGGACCACAGGCGCCCACCACAACGCCCGGCCATTTTTTTTTTTTTTGATTGCAGCCATCATTGTTGTTTGGTGGGCCCGGGCTGGGGATTCGAACCCGCCGCCTTAGCTGTACGTGGCTGGTGCCTTAGCCGATTGAGCCACAGGTGCCGAGCCATTTTTCTACTTTTAGTAGAGACGGGTGTCTCTCTTGCTCAGGCTGGTCTTGAATTCCTGAGCTCAAGGGGTCCTCCCGCCTCAGCCTCCCAGAGTGCTGGGATTACAGGCATGTGCCACCATGACCAGCCTGAGCCTCTTAAATTCTATTACGTTAGTGAACAGAGACTGCTTTGTGTTACTTTTATGGATGGTTTTTTTTTGCAAGAATAGTCAGAAAAGTAAGGAAGACAAGAAATAGTCTCAGCTGCTACACAGCTAGACCTCAGAGCGGGAATGACATTCAGGATGTTGCAGAAGTTCCAGCAGCATCTCTTGTCTGTTTTTATTCACCATTTCATCCCCGTAGCTGTGCTTGTCGCATAAGCGCTTGGGCATTGATGTAAGGGGCGCGTCCAATACTCCGCGGTGTCTGCTGGCTCCTCCTCTGTTCCCAGCGGACAGTCTGTCCATGGTGCGGCTGTCCCCTCCCAGCCTTGCTGCCTCGTGCCCCGGCCAGGCTACTCCTCGGTGTGTTCCCTTTCTTTTTCATGCCATCATGCTGCATGCAGATTGTGTCTCTCTCATTCCCACTCTTGGAGAAATACTGATTAGGCAGACATGCCGCCCTGCAGCGTGGGACTCTGTCTGACAGTGACATGGTCAGGCCCCCATGGCTGCCTCCAGGTCAGAAACCCATCCCTTGTCTAGTAACTCATGGTCAACTGGCAAGATTACAGGGTGTGAAGTGTGGGCTTGCTCATGGGAGAAAGTGATTATGGCAGACACTTAGAATATAGTGTCTGTAGTACTAAGTTAGAGTCTTGTTGTGGTCTAGACCAGACTCTAAGATATGGAGGAACACTGGATCAGGCTAGTTCATCATTGCAGTCCCGGGATTTGCCACAAAGCTTGGCACGTGGTAGGTAATGGAAAAATACTGGCTGAATGAAGGCTGACTAAAGAGGAAATTCTGTGATATTAGGTGTATCAGGGACACAATGGGAAAGGTTAAAGAGGAAGTTGAATACACTTGAACAACTTTTATTCTATGAATGAATCATCGTAGTTAGCAGCAAACCACAGAAGGCTCCAAGTTCAAATCCAGAAAGACTCCATCCTGCTTCACTTGTGAGTTGTGTTGGGAGGCAACGGCCCCAACATGGGGATAGCAGTAGGGTTTGAACGTGCTGGGAGCTCTTGCTAGAGGGCCTGACACAAAGTAAGCACTCTGTAAATTCGTGTGGACATCTGGAGCACCGTTTTAAACAATGTAATTCTTTGGACAACATAGTAACATAAATGAGATCAGTCTTTCTTCCCCAAGTGAAATATATTCTGCATTAGTTTTCTTTTCCCCAGGTGAGTAATATAGTTTTACATTTACAACAGAAAGAGATTCTGTCTGTGTCTTAATAAACTGACTGCAAACTTACAGGTACTATTTTTCTATCCAGAAGTAAAGGACATCTGAATCTCTAATTTCAAGATCTATTCTGCTAGGTAGTTTCTGACATTTATTGAGGCATGTCTAGCTTGGTCGTCCATGGATCATACATAGAAAGAACTAATTACCTCTTCATGGTGGGATTTCTGGTGATACTTTTTATTTTAACTTTACAGATATGGTTAATGAAAACATTACAGATGAATTGAACTGATGTCTGAGAAACTGACACATTCTCTTATTTTTCCTCTGGGGTTATGTAGGTGAGACAGGCATTGGCAAATCCACGTTAATGGATACTTTGTTCAACACCAAATTTGAAAGTGACCCAGCTACTCACAATGAACCAGGTGTCCGGTTAAAAGCCAGAAGTTATGAGCTTCAGGAAAGCAACGTCCGGCTGAAGTTAACCATCGTTGACACTGTGGGGTTTGGAGACCAGATAAATAAAGATGACAGGTACGTTTTGGAGTTTTGTGGGGATATAAATGGATGAGGAAATAGCAGGATCCATCCCAGGTAAATTCAGAGACTAAATATTTTTGAAGTTCTCTATTTGTGGAATTTGATCTTCTATCTCCTAAGAGATATGATGTTCTTGTCTGAGAAATTTTCCTTGAGGTCACAATCAAGAAAACAAGATTGATCTCAGCTAGTGTGAGCAGAAAAGGGATTTGTTAGAGGGAACAAGGCAGTGTATGGCATTTCCCAGTGAAGTCCTGGAATCAGGTTTTCCCACCATGAGGAGCAGGCTAAAGAAAGGTCCAGCCACCCCATAGAAGAGTTTTAGCCGAGACCCTTGCCATCGGTGACTTCTACTGCTTGGTACCCATGATGCTGGGGGCGGGGGGATCTCTAGAACCTCCACCAGATCTGCCCCAGGTAACTAATCATCTGGTCATAGCAGGGCTCCTGCCTTCACCGTTGCTTGTAAGAAGAGCCCTTGTCCTTGAGTGTGGCTTCTGCCTGTGCTACTCCCTCCCTGCTTCCAGGTCTTATGTGGTTGCATCAGCTTGGCAGAAACTAAACCACATCCAGATACTAGCTGCAAGAGAGCCTGGGAGGTGTGTCTTTCAGTTTTTTTAATCCCCAAATAAGAAGGCATTGAAAACAAAAGGAGTCTGGAGCAAGCATCTCCCGCACTCTCCTAGTCCCTAAACAGATGGGGATTTTTTTACTTGATCCCATATTCTCACAGATTTGGATGAAAACCCAAGAGTCAATGTTAGGTTGCACAAGAAGCCACAGCGAGGATTTAGAAGATGCATGTTGCAGTTTGGATTCTGCCAGTGACAAGCCGTGGGACCTTGGCCATATATTTAACTTGAAGGGAATCACACTGGGTATTTGCTCAGGTCTTCTCCAGGAGGAACCTTCATCCAGTCCTGTTCTCCTGTGGAGGACTAAGGAAGGATTGTGTGAAAGGTTAGGCCTGGAAGAGGGATGCAGTAATTAATAATGGGGTTTTCCTGTATTTTGATGGCTTTTAGCAAAAGTGTCAGTAGCTCCTAAAACACCAATACCAATGGTTGATTATACAGACCTTATTTACACAGCCAAGTAAGTTTGATTTTTCATTGTGAGTTGCTGTTTGAATTGAGTTGAGGGAAGCTGTTAATCCTTAAAACTTCCTGGTATACAACTCAGATGTTAACCTCAGGCCCAAGATTTTGTTCACCTTCTTCTCAAGATCAGCTATCCCAGTCATCAATCTCAATTTCAAATACTTAAATATTATGTTCAGTCTCAAAAGAAATTTTAAAAAGTTAAAATAAAACTCTTCTGGTTGGGTACAGTGGCTCACACCTGTGTAATCCCAGCACTTGGGAGGCCAAGAAGGGAGGATCTCTGGAGATCAGGAACTGGCAACCAGCCTGGGCAGCGCAGCAAGACCCTACCTCTACAAGAATGAAAAAATGAGCTGGGCATCATGGCATGTGGCTATAGTCCTCACTACTCAGAAGCCAGGAGGATTGCTTGAGCCCAGGAGTTTGAGGTTACAGTGTGCTATGATCAAACCATTATACGCCAGCCTCAATCAATCAATCAAACTGTCCCAGATCCACAGATGATTCTAGAATAAGGCTTCCAGAGACATTTTTGAGCAGTGATAGCATTCTGGGCATAAGTGTTTAGCCCCAGTGTGTAAATGTAAACACTACATCAGTAAGAGTAGGTTTGCTTGGGGCTCAGAAACTTCATTAGTGCCAGGATTTTTGGTTTTTCATTTTCTCAAAACTGTACATACTGTATACATGTGTTTTTAAAAGAGGAACTTGACTGTTGTTATCTGGAAATGTGTATTGTCTAGAGATATTTAAGTCTTCTGCTATAAATATGAGCACTGTAGTAATGACCAAGAAATATGTAATTCATTCTTACCTGAGCACCGAGGTCTTTATTCCCTCTAACGGAGCACTTTAATTGCTCTTTAATGGACACTGTCCTGTGATAACAGGAGCAATCGTTGGATAGACTGGGAAAGATTTTGTTTTGTATCTGGTCAAAATGGGTTATCTGTGCCTTGTGTCAGGGCAGGGGACAAAGTCCTGGGTAAGGAGGAATGAGGGCGGTTACTGCCTGAGGCTGTTTGTGATACCCAGTACAGTAAATGAAGAAAAAGCCCAGGGGACAAGAGAGAGGGTACAGGTGCCTGGTAGGCTGGGTAGAGAGCCAGGGGGCACAGAATACATTGTCCTGCGTCCCTTGGCCCCTTCCCACAGGCTTACACCCATCTGGCACCCTGCTGCTGGGATTCCTCTGTGCTTTTCCTGCTCAGAGGCATTGCCTGGGCCCTCACCCCGGGTTTTCCCTCAGCTGGGAGTTTGCACTCACCAGTGCGGAGCCTGCAAGTAGCTAGAACAATGTGGATGTTCACATGTGCAGCTGGAGCCTCTTTAAGAAACTATCTGACTCATTTGGGTCAAATAATAGTTTCCAAGGAGATTTAGAAGACAGGAAGTGTGATATTAACCTAACCTAGATACCAAATATTTTTCTTCCTCTGAAATTTCTTGACAGCTATTGCATAACCTCTTTAAGTGGTATTTGAAACTCTACATAGCCTTACTCCGGGAGGCATTGTTGTCCCTAAAGCCAAATGAGTTGTTTAAAAATAGTTACTGGGACAGGCTCTGCTTCCTTCAGAAAAACTGGAAGTGGGATATGCATTTTTGCACCAATATGTAACCATATGGGAAGGGATGTGCTGTTTCTCTAAACCCGGGATTATTTTTACTTACTTTGGGGGATTAGCAAGCTTTTCTCCCAGTTTGTTTACAGAGGCCTGGGACTGTCAGCATTCTTGCATTAATATCGGCCTCCAGCCAGGCCGGCTGGAAGGAGACAGGAAGAAAGACCCGGGAAGGTTTCCTGTCCACTTAGTAGCACGTTTAACTGTTTGTTGTTGAAGAGCATCCTTGTTTTGGCTGCCCGTACTCTTCAGTGAAGAAGAAAGGGGGTCTGGAGAAAAAGGGAAACCAGGTTCTGTTGTCCAGTTAGAAGTAGAATAATTAATTTGCCCCACCTATGGGAGATGTTGGCGTATCACCAACTTTAATGATAGTCAGCCTCGAGAAACGAGGGTAATTGAAATTCATTGAGAGAGAATTCTCGAAGTTATCAAATCTTTATCATAGTTCCTAATTACTAGTGAAGCGAGCTGTTTGGCCTTTAACTTCTGAATTTTAATACGTTTCTAGGGGAGGTTGTTGAGGGAGAGAGAAAACTGTCTTTGGCCAACAGCGAGAAAAGAGTTTGGTTCCATATAAAATGGAGTCAGTCCCTGAGGGCAAGTGAGCAGGCTGGACAGATAGAGAACATTGTATAAAACGCCTTTCTCCATCAGTTTTAGGGTCGACCTATCATTCTGTTGTGTTTTCTTAAATGGCTGGAGGTATGAGAAACGTCACTGGTATGTAGCAGGGAGTATCTCATGCCTTACAAGGAAGTGCTGTGGAAACATTCTAAGGACTAGATTTGATTTGTCCCCTCCTCTTCCCTCTGCTTTATATGGCCACAAGCCAGAGAAATTTGGACTGGCCAAACAGGAAATAAATGGGTGTCCTTTCTGTCGAAATGGACACTAGCAAAAGGCAAAGTTGGAATTAAGTTTCCTTATCTTTCTGGCTATAAATGTAGATAACCAGGTGGAAAGGGTTTGGAGGAAGGGGCAGAGGATTTGTTAAAAGGATTGTGATGAGCGCACAAGACTACTTGGCCAACCTGATTCTTGTTAAGAAGAAATGGTTCCATCAGCATGATTGAATCTTTGACATAGGAAGTGGTGGTTTTGGTAGATTATTCTCCAGGTAAGGGTGACAGGGACTCCAGGTTGAATCCCAGGTTTCTGACTTGGCTGCTGTTCACCAGGGGATACAGGGAGGTGTGGTTTGGGGGCAGGATGAAGAGTTTGGGACATACAGCAGAACATCCATAGTTGACCAGCTCCCTACCTTGACCACCTCCTTCAATTGACCTAATTTTCATATAGCAAACATGCAGACAGTAGGCTTAGTTCCTTATGGTGACCACCTCTGTATGTTGACCAGTTTGTTAAAGTCCCTTGTGTGGTCGGCTTACAGAGGCTCTACTATAGTTAGTTAGAAGAGCAATTTGAACTATCTCATAAGCAGTTGAGTGGATGGGTCTATAATGCAAGATCTAGGCTGGAGGTCGACCTTTGAGACATCATCAGATAGACGGTGAGGGGAACACAGGAATAACTTTGATTTTTCCAGGAGACCATACACACATAGTGAAAAGAAGGGAGACTAAATGATTGGCTGGGACTCTTAACCCGGGGAGGCGGAGGAAGGCCTGAGAGGCGAGAGAATGGAGGACGTCTTGTCCAGCACGGGAAGTGCTCCTTCCTGCAGAGGAGCGGAGTGGCCTCCATGGTCCCTGGAGGATCAGAGTCAAACCCGGAGGCCACAAGGGGAATTAGTAGAAAGCAGAAATGTATTTGGACTCCCATTCAGAGGGGGAGGCACCGAGAGCTAAAAAAATTCCACAACTGGGGAGGAAGGAGGTGAGCTTTGCCTTGGAGCAAAGAGGGTGCTGGGGAAGGACCCTAATCCCCAAGCACCCGCCTGGATGTTGGGGGGGTGAAGGATCAGGGGCTGGTTCATTGCCCTGCCGGGGCTCAGTAGCTCAACAGGTACCAGCAGGGAACTGGCTGAGTGTAAATTATTCTCTTTCTTCTTTTCTTTCCTTCCTACCCTCCCTCCCTTCCTTCTTCCTCTCTCCCTCTCCTTTCTTTTTTTGTATTCTTAAAAAGTCAAGCCTGCTTTTCTTATAGTATTTGTTTTTAATTATATTATTATGAAATAGTTCTATCTTATTTTTTCTGTGCCAGTTCTTTACATATATTTTGGCTCACTTATTCATCTGTTTGTCACAGTAGTTCTGATAGAGATATTCTTTTTGTACTTCTGAGGAAACTGAGGCACAGAGAGGTTTAGTGAGTTCCCGGAGGCCGTGGGTGCAGCTGTGTTACCTGCAGTCAGGCTTAAATCTGGGTATCTAACTCCCAGCCTCTACAACTGTCTCATCATAATAGTAATAGTTAATGTTCTTTTGGGAAGTTCAGAAGACTCTGATGACTGGCTCATGCCTGTGATAGTTTAGAACTTTATTATTGCTCAGGTGTATCCAGCCTTTTCATTTCAAAGCTTTTGAGGTTTTGTCCATTCAGATTGAACCAATGGATTGTGATAAAATCACCAAAGAAAAATATCATCAAAAAGCTTTTTGCTTTCATTTTGGTCATAGATTTGTTGGTTTTTTGTTTGTTCGTTTTTTCTGTTAGTTGTCTGCTGGCATCCTTATTATAAAAGATTTTATAGATGATTATAAAAGATTTGTGGTTCCCTTTCAAGGATTTCAGTTTAATTTCTGAGTCTGGGATTTGGGTTGTTGAAAAGTTTTTCTTCTTAAAACTTAAACCATTCCTCAGAAATATAGTAAGTTTGGGAAGAATTAACACGTTGTATTCCTAGTAGACCAGTCTCTTTGTTGCTAAAATGACCTTCTCCTGAGTGCTCCCCTTGGGGACCAGAAAGAGGTCTGAGTTCCCCACAGTGACCCAGTGTCCCGCTGTTCCCTGGAGAACCTGGGTTTGTTTTACCAGCTATACATTCCCCGTGTGTTACTAGTGACTGTGTTTATGCTGAGTTAATAGAATCACATGTAATTCTCCAAAGCAGATTTGCATGATTTGGTGAGGTGAGGAGAGGGTTACAAAGTTTACCTTTGAATCACAAAATTTTCAAATTAGAAGGAATCTTGAAAATCTTAAAGTCCAGGCACCTCAGTTTCTAGATGAAGTTATGAGGTGTTCCCAGGGCTTCTGGGAGCGCATCCCCTCTGGAGGACGTGGCAGAAGATTGGGGCATAGCCCCTAATAAGTAATGGTACCCTATCCTGAAAGCACAGCCAAGTTTCACTTTGTGCACTAATGCCAATCACTTGGGCGAGGCTGTCACAATTTCTTTATTGAGATGGATTTTGGAGCTCAGTTTTGGCTTAGCAGGAAAGAATCCCACATTCTCTTAGCAGCATCTCCCATGGGTACCCGGGGAAGGGACTCCGTGTTGGTGATCTCTGTTCTATGGGATAAACGTTAGCCGGGAGAACAGTGGGGAGAAGACAGCTCCCAGTAGACAGTCCCAACAAGAGCAAGCCACAGAGGCAAACAAGGGCTTGGCATATGGGGGGCCACTAAACATGGTTGTGCGCTGCTGAGACAGGGAGGGTGAGCCAGGGAGGAGTGGGAGGGAGGGGCCTGAGAGGTGTTCAGGGGTCAGGTGAAGGAAGGCCCTAGACTGCCAGGAACTGGGGCGTTAGCCCTTGGGGAAGAGGGAACCATCTGACATTTAGTAGAGAACTGTCTACACTGAACCTTGAAAGGTTTGAGACCAGAAATGCACTGATTTGAAAATGTGTTCCTGCATTCTAGCTATAAGCCGATTGTGGAATACATCGATGCCCAATTTGAGGCTTACCTGCAGGAGGAATTGAAGATTAAGCGTTCTCTGTTCAACTACCATGACACAAGGGTCCACGCCTGTCTCTACTTCATCGCCCCAACGGGGCATTCACTGAAGTCCCTGGACCTGGTCACCATGAAGAAGCTGGACAGTAAGGTACTCGTGCTGCTCTGACCGCTCACCCTCCCTTCAGATCGCCTACGTCCCAGGGCCCGATTTCTTCTCTACTTTCAGTGTTACTGTTTTTTCTATATCACAGAACCACGGGGTTTGGCAGTGTGATAAAAAAAACTTCAGAACTTTTTGTCTGTTAGGTCAAAACAAATGAAACATAGCTTGCTACAAAGTATTATTAGTTCTCAAATAGGAGCTTAAAACATAAATTCATGTTTTATTAATTTTTTAGAAAACTTTCTCTAAATCTCTCTAAAAAGTTTTTTTTTTTTTTTTTTTTCTCTAAAAAGTTTTTAAGGCTCGACGCCTGTGGCTCAATCGGCTAAGGCGCCAGCCACATACACCTAAGGTGGCGGGTTCAAATCCCCAGCCCGGGCCCGCCAAACAACAATGATGGCTGCAACCAAGAAATGGCCGGGCGTTGTGGCGGGCGCCTGTGGTCCCAGCTACGTTGGAGGCGGAGGCAGGAGACTCGCTTGAGCCTAGGAGTTGGAGGTTGCTATGAGCTGTGATGCCCTGGCACTCTACCCAGGGGGATAGCTTGAGGCTCCGTCTCAAAAAAAAAAAGTTTTTAAATATTTGGCTTTAATTCAAAGTTTAGAATGGAAAAAAAGTCTTAATGTTTTGTCTATGTGGTAAGGAGGGTCCAGTTTCTGAGCTTTTTATAACCAGATTGTACACGTGTGTTCAGAAGAAGTCTGTTTTCAGCTTGATCTCTGAGCTCACCTTGTTTATAATCTTTTTCACAACACATAAAGGAAGGGACTGATGAGCTTGATAAATTTAGTGTTTTACTTTACAATTAATTTGATTTCCCATTTTGCAATAAATAGAAGACAATACATTCTACCATAAAGATGGAGTAAATGATAGCAACAATCAGAGAACTGGGCCATAGGTGGTATTTTCTCTTTAGAGTGCTTTGTTGGGTATCTTTTTTTTTTTTTAATCCAAACATTATTTAAAAGATGCTTTCTCCCCAGAGGAACGAAATAGTGAGCGAATGGTCCTGAGATCAGTCTGTCCCCAGGGCCTCTGTCTGAACCAGCCCACAGACGGCTGGAGAGGCTGATGCCAGGTCAGGCTCCCCACACTGCTTCATGCACAGACCCAATACTTTACAGAAAAATATCCTAACAGTCCAGAAGGATTGCTGCAGCGGTAGTGCTCTTGGGAGAATAAATAGACACCCTTCCTCATCCTGTCTAATTTCCTAGCATGCCAGCTCCCAGGACCTGGCTGGTGAGCTGTGACTCTGGAGAGACGAGCAGTGAGGGTGGTTCCTGGGCCGTGGTATCCTTGAAAGCCGGGGCAGGTCCCCCGTTCTCAGGAGTGCCCTGCTCTCCACACATTCTGAAGGAAATAGAGTGAAGTGGCTCCCTAACTAAGGCTCACGTATGCGGACCCAGGCAGGGTAAATATAAACAAGCAAAACCTGTACAAGGCAGGCCAAACTCTCTCAGAGAACTGGCACTGCTGTAGAATTGCAGAGCTGGGTAGCGTGTGAACGTGGACGGCATGGTTGAAGTTTTATTTGTACAAGTAAAGAGAAGGGTTAAGCAACTACATGATCATTTCAGAGAAGATTTTTAAGCTCCTGCCAATGAGGAAAAGGAGATTTTAAGCCTAAGTGGCTTGGTTTCTCCATCTACACCAATCACTTTAACCCAGAAAATCATTCATTTTGTTTATGTTGACATTAATGGGCTACTAAATATGTGTAAAAGAGCCAGTGAAAGGAGAGAGAAGCTTCTTGTTCCTCAGGTCCTGATCCAAGCATTTCCTCCACCATCAAAGATGTTTCCCTTAGTCTGCAGTTCGCTGGAGGAAGCCCGGGCATGATGGGCATGATGAGCTTGGGAGTGGGGTAAGGAAGAGGTTGAAAAATAGGTCATTCTTTTAGTGTGCCGTCTCATTCTGGTTTATCAGGGATTTCTGACTTGGCCTTTTGAATAAAAGGAGAAGCAGAGGAATGCAGGTGTGACCTAAAGGCTGTCCCTAAAGACTGTCCCCTGACCAGAACGGCTTTCTCTCAGAGTCCAGGGAATCCATTCCCTCTCCTGAGCTGGGTGACGAGCGTAGTCGTAGGGATCAGATAGTGTCTTATTGAAACCTCTGTTCTTACTAGGGCAGGGAAAAAAGTTCATCTTAAAATGTGGATTTAAAAATGTGTCTTGTGGGCAGGGCTGGGGGCATTCGAGAAAAGAATGTCCCCCTCTGGGGTTGGAAGCTTGCCTTCCTTGGCTCTCTTCCTGGGCTTTCTGCCACTAACGTCAAATTCTGACTTCTCCCTGGTTCTTTGTAATTGATGCTCTGAAAGGCAGCCTGACCTTTGGTGCTCGGCTTCATTTTGGCACCAAGGAGTAATTTGATCACAAAGCCAATTTTCACACCCATTAGTTGGTGTGATTTTGAAAAATTTAAAAGTAGGTAAACCCATTTTTGTTTGGGTTAATACTAAGGCTCTCAACAATTTTCAGGTCATCAGACGAATGCGAGGCTCCTGGTCTGCGTAGGGCTGCGTAGTCCACCACTCTCACTGATAAACACCGTTATGCCCTGCCAGGGTGTGTGCAATCAGGAGCCTACAGCGGTGGCCTAAAAGGAATGGTTGGGTTTTCAAAGAATAGGGTCCTTTGTTGTCACTATTTGTCATAGAATAATAACACTTCCTTTTACTCTGAAAAAGAATGAGGTAGCACAGGAGAGGAAATTCCAAGTGTCTGTACTTCAGTACAGAATGGGAGGAAGTAAAGGGTTTGAAGATGGAACTGAAAGATTATTCTAGTCGTCTTTGCTTTCCATCTCCGTGGAAAGCCTGATTTTTCCATATCATGTCTGTTTTTTTACAGTGAAGTTTTGCAATTGGTGTTTGCTGTGTTTTACTTACTTACATAATTACTTTTTCTTACGTTGGGATTGTGTAAAAATGGACATGTCTGTTTTGCAGGTGAACATCATTCCAATAATTGCAAAAGCTGACACCATTGCCAAGAATGAACTGCACAAATTTAAGAGTAAGATCATGAGTGAACTAGTCAGCAATGGGGTCCAGATATATCAGTTTCCCACTGACGAAGAGACTGTGGCGGAGATTAATGCAACGATGAGTGTAAGTCCTCACGCTGTGGGACCTGGGGACTTTCCTGAAAGCATTTCTTAGGGGCAGCAGGGCAGAATGGCTGGGACGCTGCCCAGGACTCAGCTCTGCCCAGACTGCAAGTCTTTAAACCAGCCTGCCCCTCAGCTTCTCCATCTGTTAAATGGGAGCGTTAGACAAGATCATCTCAGATTTCCTTCCCACTCCAACCGTGGTGACTTCTATGGCAAATCTCATGAGAAGGAAATAACAGCCCACCACAATTTGATACAAAGCAGCTCAAGGGGAATAGATCTCTGCTTGTCTCCGCCAGAAATAGCCTGCCTGTCTCAGTTTTGCTTGGGTGATTGGTCCTGCCCTTCCCTCCTATTTCCCTCCCCCTGAATCATTAGATAAACTGGTCATTAGGATACATCTCCACATCACAGAGAGGAACTGTCAGGAGGTAAATGGTAAAGCTGCAGTGTTCCATGTGCTGGCCATGCCCCTCTCCTGGTGAGACCCTCATGGTGAGCCCCTCAACTTCTGAGCCCCCCTCCTGGTGAGCCTCCCTCCTGGGGAACCCCCCTTCTGGGGAGCCCCTCTCCTGGTGAGCCCCCATCCTGGTGAGCCCCCCTCCTGGTTAGCCCCCTCCTGGTGAGCCCCCCTCCTGGTGAGCCCCCCTCCTGGTGAGCCCCCCTCCTGGGGAGCCCCCCATCCTGGTGAGCCCCCCATCCTGGTGAGCCCCTCTCCTGGTGAGCCCCCCTCCTGGGGAGCCCCTCTTACCTGTGAGTCTGCACTGCTCTGTTGTGTGTCCCCAGCACTGTGCAGCTTTTCCCTGTGGGAACACAACTTCCATAAAGCAGCATATTTTGCACATAGTAGGTGCCCAGTGATGGTTGTTAGAATTCAAGGTCATCAAAAGTCTGGAATGCTTGGAAAGAGCTAGAGTGCAGACTCTTCCTGGGAAGTGGGTAGGAAGGGAGTGAGAGGGTGCTGGCCACGCGGAGACTGGCTATCCTGGTACCGGGAGCAGCGGCTCACTCCTATAACCAACACTAGCACTTTGGGAGGCCAAGGTGAGACGATACTTGAGGTCAGAAGTTCAAGACCAGTATGAACAAATAGAGCAAAACAGCAAAACCCTGTCTCTACAAAAAAAAAGAAAAAAGAAAGAAAATAGAAAAATTAGCCAGGGGTGGGCCCCATATACCGAGGGTGGGGGGTTCGAACCTAGCCCCGGCCAAAAAATAGCCGGGCATTGTGGCAGACACCTGTAGTCCCAGCTACTCGGGAGGCTGAGGCGGGAGAATCGCCTGCCTAGGAGTTGGAGGTTGCTGTGAGTTGTGACGCCACGGCACTCTACCGAGGGTGATAAAGTGAGACTCTGTCTCTAAAAGAAAAAAAAAAAAGAAAAATTAGCCGGGTGTAGTAGTGGGTACCATAGTCCCAGGTACTTAGGAGGGTGAGGAAGGAGGATTGCTTAATCCCAAGCATCTGAGATTGCTGTGAGCTATGATAATACCACTGCATTCCAGCCTAGCAACAGAATGAGACCCTGTCCCCCCAAATAAAAGTAAAATAAAAACTAATGAACTAATGAGTGAAAGAGCACTGAAGGGTCTTGGTCCCATTATTACGTGACTGTTTCAGCCCACTTAGAAGGATACTAGAGAAAGAATTTTTTTTTTTTTTTTTAGAGAGACAGAGTCTCACTTTATCGCCCTCAGTAGAGTTCTGTGGTGTCACACAGCTCACAGCAACCTCCAACTCCTGCGCTTAGGCAATTCTCTTGCCTCAGCCTCCTGAGTAGTTGGGAGGTGCCCACCATAATGCCTGGCTATTTTTTTGTTGCAGTTTGGCTGGGGCTGGGTTTGAACCTGTCACCTTAGTATATGGGCCTGGTGCCTTGCTCACTGAGCCACAGGCGCTGGTCTAGAGAGAGAATTCTTAAAAAGGATTGAGCTGGACGATAACGTCAGATCTCTTCGCCTCTAACAGTCTCTGGGTGCAGGGATTTGGAGCTACACATTAATAGTGACACCTGACATTTTTGACATACATGGAACATTTGCTACCCACCGGGGGCTGTTCAAGCCTTCCCTTTTGACCCTTACAGCTGTCCCATGGATGGACAGGCACTGTTATTATTCCTCCCTCGTATATGAGGAAACTGCACACAGCCCCAGCTTGCGTGGTTATCAGCACTGAACGCAGGGTGTGGCCCGGGGAGTTTGCTGTCAGCTTTCTACTAACTGTCCCCAGAGCAGAGCAGCATCTGGTCAGCCCTCCTTATCCACAGGTCTAAAACGTTCGTTCCAGGGGGAAAAAAAGACAATTAAAAAATACCACAATAAAAATAATACAATTTTTAAAAACACAGTATAGCAGCTATTTTAACATAGCACTTACATTATGTTAGATCTTATAAGTAACCTAGAGGTGATGAGCACGGGTGAGACATGAATACTACGCCTTCTCTATCAGGGGTTGGGCACCTGCAGGTCTGGCTTCTGGGTGCAGCACAGGCTGGACGGCACGGCTACTCTGCTGCGGAACTGCGGTGGGGGGTGTCAAGGCAGGATTCAGAAGGTAACAGGAATGAATGTCATCTCATTTCTCCCATCCTTCCAAATAATTTTTTACGGTCATGAAATAAATTTCCATTAAACTTCTTGGAGGGAGGGCGGCACCCATAGCTCAGTGGGTAGGGCACCGGCCACATACACTGAGGCTGGCAGGTTCGAGCCCAGCCTGGGCCAGCTAAACAACTGCAACAAAAAAATATAGCCAGGCGTTGTGGTGGGTTCCTGTAGTCCCAGCTGCTGGGGAGGCTGAGGCAAGAGAATCAGGAGCCCAAGAGTTTGAGATTGCTGTGAGCTATGTTGTCACGGCACTCTACCCAGGGTGAGAGCTTGGGACTCTGTCTCAAAAAAAAAAACTTCTTGGAGGGAAAATACCCGTGTACCTTTGTTCTTTCTCTCTTTATTAGACCCACAGAACTGAAGACCTTGGCATTCCAGATTAATTCTGCCCTTCATTAAGACATTTTCTTGTAAGCTCCTCACCGCAAACATTTCTTGCCGTTGAAATTCCTTGTGAAGTGTGGGAATCTGAGCAAACTGATCCTGCTGGTGGTTGCTTTAGTTATTTGGATGGAGACATTTCCTTGGTCAAAACCCCAAAGTTCCTGAACTTGAGGGAACACATTTCAGTTTGAGAACAGGCTTTCTTTCCTTCCTACCAGAGACTTTAAATACTTAACCATCAGACAGTACACAAAATGCCCTTGACCAAGCTGAGCTAAGCACGAGGCTGGGCTCTCTCTGGGAGAGGATTTGGCTGGGAAAACACTCCCCTCTTTTCCAACTTAACTGCAGAGAAAGAACACTGGATCAAAGGACCCTGAGTGATAATTATTGGAGCAGCTATTTCAAATCTCCCTATTCTTATATGCTCATGGAAAAAAGATAGTTCTCCCAGTCCAGAATGTCGCGATAATCATCAAATAAACGAATGCAAGGGAGTCACTTGTCTTGGACAGCTTTGATTGCAATAAATCTGGGTGCAAAGATTCTGTCCATAATTTGGGCTAATGTGTGTTTCTGACTTAAAATGTGTACAGTGATCAACTGTTAAAAGCAATGCCGTTCAATGGAAACATAATGTGAACCATACAAGCATTTTAAAATTTTCTAGTGGCCACATAAATAACTAAGTAAAGAGGGGTGGGCACCTGCGGCTCAGTGAGTAGGGCACTGGCCCAATATACTGACGTTGCAGGTTCAAATCCAGCCCCAGCCAAACTGCAACAAAAAAAATAGCTGGGCATTGTGGTGGGCACCTGTAGTCCCAGCTACTTGGGAGGCTGAGGCAAGAGATTGTCTAAGCCCAGGAGTTGGAGGTTGCTGTGAGCTGTGACGGCACAGCACTCTATGATAAAGGGCAATAAAGTGAGACTCTGTCTCTAAAAAAAAAAAAAAGAAAAAAGGTGAAAAGAAATATGATATTAAATTTAAGGACTTAACCCAGTATGTTCCAAAATGTTATCATTTCAACATGTTATAAATATAAAAATTATTATTATTATTATTTTTTTTTTTGAGACAGAGCCTCAAGCTATCCCCCTGGGTAGAGTGCCATGGCATCACAGCTCACAGCAACCTCCAACTCCTGGGCTCAAGCGAGTCTCTTGCCTCAGCCTCCCAAGTAACTGGGACCACAGGC
>CAUYQV010127817.1:0-38965 GCA_963574575.1 Galagoides demidoff
TTTTTTGAGATGGAACCTCAAGCTATCCCCCTGGGTAGAGTGCCATGTCATCACAGCTCATAGCAACCTCCAACTCCTGGGCTCAAGCAAGTCTCCTGCCTCAGCCTCCCAAGTAGCTGGGACCACAGGCGCCCGCCACAACGCCCGGCCATTTTTTTTTGGTTGCAGCCATCATTGTTGTTTGGCAGCCCGGGCTGGGGATTCGAACCCGCCATCTTAGGTGTACGTGGCTGGCGCCTTAGCCGATTGAGCCACAGGCGCCGAGCCTCAAAAGAGTATTTTAAGATTTTAATTCTCTTCATCTTTATCTTTAGATTCATCTCAATCCCAATAAAAATTTCAGTAGCTTTTTTTTTTTCTCTTTGTTGCCTAGGCTGGAATGCTGTGGCATCATAGCTCTTAGCAACCTTTAACTCTTGGGCTCAAGTGATCTTTATGCCTCAGCCTCTGAGTAGCTGGGACTACAGGTGCCCACCACAATACCTGACTAATTTTACTATTAGTAGAGACAGGGTCTCATTCTTGCTCAGGCTCATCTTGAATTCCTGAGCTCAAGCAAACCACCCACCTCAGCTACCCAGAGTGCAAGGATTATAAGTGTGAGCCACCATGCCTGGCCTCCAGTAGTTTCTTTAATATAAATTGATGTCATTATAAAAATTTTATGAAAATATGAAGGACCTAGATAGTCAACAGAATTTTGAAAAACAATAAAGTTGGAGGACTTAACGTTACTTGATTTAAAACTTGCTATAAAGCTATAGTGGTAAAGACAGTGTACTTACAAATGTAAGCAATGTGGCCTAATTATATGTACTCTTATATTATTTGGAAATAAAAAAAGACAAAAGAATTCCGTTTCCATAACTATAACCCTCTCTTCACATGATTATTATGTTAAATAAGACAATGGATTTGGATATGCAAATAAACTGTTACTCAAGCAAGAAAAAAAAGGACGATGTAGTATTGGGATAAGGACTGAATGAGGCTTAGAAATGGACCTTAAATTTAAATGTTCAATTGATTTTCAATAAAGATGCCAGACTAATGAATGGAGAAAGAAGGCTTTTCAATAAAGTACTGGAACAATTAGATATCTATATGGAAAAAGAAATGATCCTCAACCCTTAGACTTATCTTTAAGATATTGAAACTAGGAATTATAAGTTGTATACTTAGGGTGTCATGTATAAGAAAGATTATAACTCCAGTCATCAAATTAATAATGAAAAAGTTTTGTCTCTGTGTCAAGAGATTAGCAAATGTGCTCACATTTATGTATTTTAGCTTAAAATAAAATGTGCCTCAGCATCCCAGAGTGCTAGGATTATAGGCGTGAGCCGTTGTGCCCAGCCTAGTTATTAGATTAAAAGCTGTTTGATGATAATGGCCATATCTTAATCATACATGGCTCTAAAGGATCATTTACAAAGTGCCCTGGTACTGAATTTTTCCTTAATGACCAAAAATGATCAAGGTTACTACCACAGGGCCAGGACTGATCCCAGGCAAATGGTGAAATAAGGAAAATTTACTTTATGTTCCTCCTGCCTCTTTTTATATGGCATCCTTCTTCTTTCCTGCCTCCTTCCCTCTTTCCTGTCACCAGCCCCTTTCTATTGCTCAGCTGGATTTTAATCCTTGACAACAAGGAACTTTTGCCTACAACGATGCATCTTTCAGATAATTTCATTTTAACAACAGTAACTTAAAGGCAGAGGGATGCATTTCACAACTCAAGTTTGGGGCCAGGAATTACCTCCTCCAAGCACATAGTATGTGGAAGTGCGTGTGAGGGATGAGCAGAGCCCTCCCTTCTGGGCCCCACTTTGAAAGTATTTCTTGGTTTTAGAGGCTAAGCATGACTTTGTCTGAGGAGCTGAGGAGTTCCTTGTAAGACTTCTGAATTGGGTCCTGAAGAACAAATGAGTTTTTTCCAGTTGACAGATAATTTGGGGTATTGGCAGAGAGGATCCAGAGGAACAGTAAGAACACATTAGGTAAAAGTGGAACAACAGCACAGGCAGAGATAAGAAATGGAGGAGCAGGGGCTATTTTCGGGACATGAGGTAGTCCTGGGTACATATATGGAGCAAACGTTGAACGGTTGGAAGTGGAAGAAAATTGGAAAGAAAAATGAAGAAAGCAAGTTGAGACACTTCGCAAAGTTCCATATATGTTATGCAAAGGAGTTTGATCCTTATCCTATGGCCAGTGGAATTTAAAAGGGAAAATAATTCTATTATAGAACGCTCTCTTTGGCAGCAGTGTGTGTGTGTGGGGGTGGGCTTTTGTGGTCAGGAAGACTCGTTACCAGGCTGTTCCAGCAATCCAGGCAGGAGAATAGTAAAGGCACAGCAGTGGGGATAAACAGAAAGGATTGCCTTTCAAGTAGTTGAAAGAAAGAATGGGTTAGCATTTAGTCTCTAAGTTCTTCCTCATCCCTCTTCACTTATTCATTAATTCAATCAACATTTATCTGGCCCCTGAATATAGGCTTGAAATATAGGCTTGAAATATAGGCTTGAGCTAAATGCTTGAAAAATAAATAGGGCATGGCTCTTTCCCATAATAAGCTCAAGGTTTAGGAAGGGAGGTTGACATTTAACAATTAAAATAAAATACGAGTACCTTAACAATGTGTGCGGTCAGCACACAGAGAACAGAGGTTTCTAAGAAGTTCCATGGGGATAAATTCAGTGTTTTGCTCACTGTTGGTTGTATTCCTCATACGCTGTTGGGAAAACTACTAGATGTTTAAAAAATGTTTACTGAACAAGAGGTGAGCTTCGGTGAGTGGGTATATGGGCAAGGGAATAGCAACTTCATTCCCATTTTTTTGTAGGCCAGTGAAGGGTATTTTCTCTTGGCTTTGAAAATGAGAAGGGCAAAAGATATAGGATTGTGTTCCTAGGGGTTAGGACCACACTGAGTATTTGGCTATAGATCTAATAAGCTCTTTTTTCTCAGGGGCTCATGTGGTCTGTATCAGGGTCTGTCCATACTGAGAGCTAGCAAGAGCATAGAGGCAGAAGAGCTTTCTTTGTTTTCCCTATGGTGTCCCTTGGAATTTGTTGAAGTCTTTTTGGAAAGTCCCAGTTCATTCTACCCAAGATAAGGGAATCTAAGGGAAGGACTGGGCCAGAGATTAAAGGAGAGCAGTAGCCACTTAGGGCTAGGAGCCAAGTGGAAGAACCATGAGAAGGAGGTGAGCTCTAAGTGCAGGAAGAGTCAGTTGTTGGCTGGTTGCTCTTGCGCACCAGAAGACTCTCTATTTAATTGATGACTCTGGAAGTTCTGGGTTTTATTTTATTGAGGGAAGTTGGGCCAGACATGGGGCTCAGGCCTGTAAATGCTGAGGGGCTGAGGCAGGTGGATCATCTGAGCACACCGGTTCAAGACTAGCCTGAGCAAGAGCAAGATCCTGTCTGTAAAATAGCCAGGTGTTGAGGCAGGCACCTGTAGTCCCAGCTACAGGGAAGGCTGAGGTGAGAGAATAGCTTGAACCCAAGAATTTAAGGTTGCTATGAGCTATGATGCCACAGCACTTTACCAAGGGTGACCAAGTGAGACTCTGTCTCAAAAAAAAGGGAGATTGACCAAGTATACCATCTCTTAATTCTAACTCTGAAATCCAACAAGCTCTGAAAACCCCCCCAAAATTTTTTTTTAGTTAGTGTTAAAACCTGACCTAATGTGATTCCATTTGGCAACAAACTCTGTCCTAAAATGATATCAAACTATTAAATAATCTTAATTTAACCTTAAAAGTACTCATATTTTTATGTTTTTGATAGAAACATTTATGTGTTTTATTACAATGTCCTGTCTCCACACAGCCCTAGGATGGTGTTAGGTAATATTTGGTAAATAAACCATATTGCCTTTTTTCAAATCTTTACAAAAAAATTACAAAATACTTCCTGTGCCTAGGATCCTAAATGAATTTTGGATTCATATCTCCTTTTAGTGATTAGTAAGGGCTCCTGGAGAAGGCGAATGTTGAGTCTTGACGATGCATAGAAACTTGTTTGGTTCTCAATTGGAGGTGGTATTTATTGTATCTGTTTTAGTTTTCTAGGGCTGCTATAAGAAAATACTATAGACTGGGTGGCTTATACAACAAAATTAGATTTTCTCAAAGTTTGAGAGGCCAGAAGTCTAAGTTTCAAGTTTGAGGTGTTAGGCAGGTTTGGTTTCTCCAGAGGCCTCTCTGTGTGGTGTGCAGAGGGCTGCCTTCTCACTATGCCCACCTGTGTTCTTTCTTCAGTGTGGTTATGCCCCTGTTTATTTATGTGTCATAATTTGTTCCGCTTATAAAAACACCAGTCAGATTGGATTAAGACCCGCCCTAACAGCCTCCGTTTAACCTGATCACCTCTTGTTTCAATGTAGGAATTTTTGAGGGACCAAATTCAGCCCATGAAGCTCCCATGGGCATGTGGAAATGTGCAAATGCATTCTTCAGAGGTTACAATAACTGTGAAGTATTACTTTCACTTAATGGGCAGGGCCAGGGCTGCTAAACAACCTGTACGATGAGAGTGGTGAAGACTTGTCTATCCCAGAGCCCATCAACTCCTCTGGTGTGAAAGAAATACTGATGGGAGATCCAAAGACAGGCTTCAATCAGTCCCTAGGATCCGGTCTGTTGTAACAGTGCTGTCTGTGATGGAAAGTTGAGGGCTTTCATCTTAAGGTAATGAATGTTTTCTTATTAAAACTACTTTAAATTCTGGCCAGGCAGGGTGGCTCACACCTGTAATCCTAGCACTCTGAGGCCAAGGAGGGTGGATTGCCCTCAGCTAACAGGTTCAAGACCAGCCTGAGCAAGATCAAGACCTCATCTCCAAAAATAGCCAGGTGTTGTGGTGGGCACCTGTAGTCCCAGCTACTTGGGAGGCTGAGGCGGGAGAATCACTTGTGCCCAAGAGTTTGAGGTTGCTGTGCTGTGATGCCATGATACTCTACCCAGGGTGACCATGTGAGACTCTGTCTCAAAAGCAACAACAACAAAAAACTACTTTGTATTCTGTTCTCTTTAATCGCTTTTTATAAAACAATAAAACCTCTGTAAGTTGAGCACCCGAGGGACTATAACAAAGTGGTCAACATACAGAGGTGCTCACCTTAAGGAACTAGGGCTACTGTATTGATACGTACATGTGGTACATGTCCAGTCTATGAAAATTAGGTTAACTTAAGGTGGTGCTCAATGTAGAAAGGTGATCAACTATGGAGGTTCTACCATAATTGGTTCCCTCAAGCAGCATTCCTAGACTTTGTGAAGCAGGTATAATGACGAAACGGATTTAGCTGTATAATGTTAGGATTGGACTTTTGGCTCCTTAATCTCTAAGAATAATGAGAAATTTGTACGTTCTGTGTTTCCCCGATTCACCTGTGACTCTTCGACTGAAATAACACCCTTTCTAAAAAATAAATCTTGCCTTGCCTCCAGGCTTGCAGTGGTCTGAAATAAAATTGCATGCAGAGCTTAGCACAAGTACTCAAATAACCAGGGCATGACTGAGTCCCCAGAAATCCGCCTCTGGCATGTGTGGGCTCTGACTTCTTTCTGGACTGGCCTTTGGTCCTGGCATACCCCCTTTTCTTTCCCACTAGGTCCCTTGTCCCTTCTTTCCCTTTGGTAAAAATAAAGGGAGTGGCACCATTCAGTCCCTGTCACATTCAGAACATTGAAATGCCTTGCAAATATTATCGTATTCATTATAGCCATTGTAAGTTGTTAATTAAATTATAAATCAGTATATCACACAAATGTTAAGAACAGCGATAAGAATAAGCCCATTTGGTAGGCCTTCACTGCCCATACAGTATTGCTTCTATGATTTCTTGTGTCATGCTGAATTATTCAGCCTTCATTGTGCAATTTCGACATCTAGGAGAAACAAAAAAACCATAACAATTGCCACTACAATACATAAATAAGAATGAATAATTCAGAACTCCTGACGTATTTTACTCCTCTATGTCTAACACTGACTGATCCTGGATTTATTTTCTATTTCACAGACCCCGGTGAGGTAGGCAGGGGAGAATTTCCAGACATAGAAATAAAGGCATAGAGCATGTTACTTGTTTGCCCCAGAAGAATCATTCCTGAGCTGCTGGAGATCCATGGCCTGACTTTTATCCTCTTTGCTTATAGGTGTGGGCTCCCCTTCCTCTCTACTCATCATTGGGTTATCGTCAAGAGGTTAAAAAAAAAAAAATCATCCTTTTCCAATCAGCAAATTTTGAAGTTCTCCTTTATAATATGTTCTCTCAATGATTTTGCCAGCAGAAGTAGTTTCAGACCCTTCTTGGGTGTAATGCTTTTGTGCATTTGTACATTACACATGTGCTGGGGCCAGTGCCCCAAGTTCATTTTACCAGGTGGGGAAAGTGCTAAAAATAGGAATGGGATTCCCAGGGTCCCAGCTGCATTCCCCTGGCTGGTGTGTGGGCCAGGCTGCTGGGCCAGCAGCCTTTGTGATATGCCCAGTCAAGTTTCTGAGCATCTGTTGACTAATGGGCTTCCTGACCTTTCCTTTGCTCCTGGTCAGTGGGAATTGCTCTAGCTCAGCTGGAGTGCATGTTACAGAGCCCAATGCCCAACCAGAACACCACTGGCTGGCTGTCACTCACCCCTTCAGAGAAAGAGGCATGAAGGATACAAAGCTAGCTAAAAAGCTCCTGCTTCCTTCTGTTGGAATTTTCTACTATTTCTGTACTTTTATTCTACTTTCAAAATCATGACCACAGGATCAAAATTGGATCAAAAAAAAAAAAATCCCTCCCTTGGCCACCAATGGTAAAGATTAGGAGAGAGCCTCTTGTAAACACTAATGGTTAATTAAACCCTTTGTACTTGTATACCAGCATTCCAGGCAGACAAAAGAAGATTTAAAAAAAAAAAACCCAATGCATGGGATTAGCAGGTCTATCTCTTCAATATATTACTCGGCCTGGTTAGTATTTTTGCAATTTCAAGTGGAGGGTTTTGACCTTTAGGTTTTTATTTTTCCTTTCTTTATCACCAGCCCTTTCCCACCCACTCACCCCTACCCTGCAATAAAAGAGGAAGAAACATCTGAATTTTCTTTCTCTTCTGTTGAGAACATTAGCGAATATTAGGGCAACAAGGTAAATGTCTGGTTAGGGCCCCACTTTCTCAACAGGCTCTTGTATCACTTGGGAGGGGGTTGGGGGCGTGTGATGCATGAAGTGGGTGTTGGAGCAATGCTTTAGCTTCAGAGGGCCTGGAGGCACAGAGTCACGGAAAGCTGTTTCCATGGCAGCGCTATGGAAACCAGGTTCTGCTGCTCACTCCTTCCCAGAGTAGAATTTCCATGCTTCATATAGCATGGGCCCCAGAAAGCCTACTGGCACCTTATCCAAACTGTGACTTTATCCTTGCAACTTCATTGTAATCTATTATCCCGGGATCTTAAAAATGGGGCAGAGGGGACACATAGAAAATAATAAAAGAAAAAAGGAGCCTACTTCAAAACACTAGTAGAAACCCAGAACCTTAAATTTTCTGTGCATTTCCCCAAAGGAGGAAGAGAATAGTTTTATTGTGTATCAGTTGCCATTTCCATAAACGCCCACTTTTCTGGGTTCCATTTTATAGCACTGTTAAATCCCTCAGTAATGTAGACGTCAGTTCCTTGTACCTATATATTTTTCAATCTCTTGAACTATAGGTGCAGGATCTGCCTTTAGGAACCTGTCATCCCTTATATCTAGCCACTTAAGGTGGTCGCACCTTCCTATGACTGGCGCATGTGCGCTATTTTTCACAAATGGGGATCAGATAAAAGGTTATGGATGCAGCGCTGTAAATTACTTTTCACCGTGCAGATGTCTCTCAAGTGTATGCCTTGCTGGCAGTGGGTTTGTGGCACCATTTAATACCTGGGGAACTGCAGGTGTGTATGTGGGGGGGGGCACAGGTGCATGTGTGTTTGGTCTCCTGACATGGGGTGTTGGTTCACCTACTTGTGTTCTTTTAATGGAAAGATTGTTGTGTAAGGAATGACGTCAAATGAAGCCCGTGAATATAAGTACCAGAATAAAAAAAAAAAAACTAAAGTCTACAGGCACATTTTTAGAATGGGAGAAAGAACTTACAGAGTATTTTAACCCTACCTTTCCACTTCAAAGAAGGCACGACGGGCCTTCATAAATAGCACCAGGCAAGGGGGTGTTTGTAGGGAGAGTTTACTTTGCTAGACTTTAAGAACTGGCGATCTTTTATTTTATTTTTTTAATTTTACTGCTCCAGTTCTCATTATACACAGAAACATTCCCAAAGGCCCTTGAATGTGAATGTATCTTTTCTCTTGTCTCGTCAAGTTTCCCTAGTACATATCCCTGAGTTCCCTTCTTTAATGGACTCCATTTCCCTCCTCAGTAAAAACCTACCCTTTATTATTCTGAATCATTTTCCGCTGAAGGAATTAATGAATCCCTAGATAAGCAGTTATTGTTTTAACCTTGCAGTGTCAGAAGTTCCTATATGGTTTTTTGCTGTCCATTTTGAATGATGCCTTCACTAAATTCAGGGCTGAAACACAGGCCTGCAGTGGGTTTTTTATTTTAGAAGTTTTGGCCTCATGGTTTAAACTCACCACCAATAGGTACCTTGAGCACCACAACATTGATTGCCCACCTGACCATTATCAGTTATTTCTTTACCCAATATTTAGTTGTCTGTTCTTTTATTCATTCAGCCACAGATGGTTCCTAAGTACATAAGAAACCTGAGTTATATAAAGTTGAACCATGTAAAATTGCTGATATTGTACTGTTTTTGACCTGTACAAGGGCAGTTTTCTATGTTTTTAACCTAAGATTTAGATGCAGTATAAACAAAATCTAGAGTAGCAAGACTGACATTTAAAGATAGATTAAAAAAAAATAAAAGTGATGAAAGTTAAGGGAAGAGTTGAAAATAACATTCACAAAAAGGAAGAACTAGAAAAATCACAATCCAGGCCCTCTTAGTGCTGAAAAGTTGCCATAGCGACCATATAGTTAGTTGTCCCTAGTGGCTATTGAACTTTCAACTTAAGTTACTTCAACAAAGTTAGAAGTTAAATTCTAGCCCCATGTACCTATTGGCTATCATATCGGACAACACAGATGATTTCGGTTATCACTGGAAGCTACTGGATGGTCCTGAAAAGCACAGGAAAACTCAATCAAGGAAGGGAAAAACAGGTTAAGGGAACTTAAACGTCCTTGCGAACATCTATAATGCTAGTGGAAAGGCTCAGTGACTTGGAGGCAGCTCTGATTATTTGCTAAAATTCATCAGTTCTTTTCTTAGGTACTGATCCTTGTGGCTGTTTTGTAACTGCTAGGTGCCTGGTAAAATTTATTACACATCCCAGAACATACAAAATAACATTACATGCACACACAAACACACACACCCCAGTGGCCTTGCAGCACTTCTTTTTTTTTGCTGGCTGTCTGGCCAACTTGAATGTAAATGTTAGCACTTGAGATCTGACCTGGCTCATCCCCTCTCTGTGTAGTTCCCCTCACTGAGAATTAGCACAGACCGAGGAAAGCACTAACCAGGAAAGCTGTTATTTGCCTGCCTTCTCATCTTTTGAAGGAGTTTTGTACATTAGGTATTAAGTTCCTAAATCTAAAAACCATCCAGGTTCCCCGGAAACCCAAATATTTAATCTCAACTTTAAATTTCTGCTGTTTCCTTTCTTATGACTCTTTGTCTACAGTAACTTTCCTATTTCCCCCCAAAGGGGCCATTTTGGGGAGTCCTCAAGGGGTGTCACATTCATCATTTCCACCTCTGACTCATCGCCCATGTTGATCTGAAGACTCCACTCGCTGATGGTGCATGAGAACACATGTGCACAGAGCATATGCACTGATAGTCTTGTGATTTTCAAATTTCTCCAAAAGCAAGGCTATTCAGCCTAATTAAAGCAAGGCCAGGATAAAAAGGAAACTTGAACAGGGTAATTGTGTTACCTGTTTTGTGAACCTGGACATGCCTTTATTGCTGTGTGTGTATTCACTCTAAAAAGAGAATGAATTCTAAATTGTTCACTCCTTCCGCATCTTATGGAATGAATTAGCCCTTTGGATCTAATTCCCCTCAAAATGACCTTTGGTAAGTGCCTTCATCCTTCTGGCCTTCAGCTTCCTCTTCTGCTACAGAACCTTGTAGTGTGGTCATAGGATGAAATGGGAGTGTGTACAAGGCACTGGCATATAGTAAGTGCTTGTTAATATCAGCTATGTCATTACTATTATTTTGCTGCTGCTGTTGTTACTGCTGCTACTAAACATTTTATCCTTATCCTGTTTCCAATTCTTGGTACCCAGTTCCAGAAGTGTAGCAGTGTTTGGCATTTACAACATTCTCACGTGCTTCCTTTGCCATCTGGTTCCCATTTTTGCCTCACTCATATTCTACCCTTATATCATAATTCTGATACTCAGTTTTCAAATGGGTGAGCCTAAATAGCTTTATTGCTTGGTCTATACTTTACTTTTTATTTCAAGTTTTACAAAAAATTTCCTCAAACTCTCCAGTTACTTACCTTATTGTAAGTGCTAATTCAGTCTGTACACCATTGTTTCATGCTTCGTGACATGCCTTTACTGCTCTCTGCAGTTGCTACTTTATGGACAAGTCCATTATCTTTTCATTTCCCGTGCAAATGGTTTCATGATTTTAAATATCTCGCGTCGGTCATAGATACCCCAATCAACATGTCTGATCTTACCAATCATTTTCTTAATTCTCTTCCTCTTTTCCATTTCTTTTAGACATTAAGATTTAATCTTTTTGGCTCAGCGCCTGTGGCTCAAGTGGCTAAGGTGCTAGCCACATACACCTAAGGCGGCGGGTTCAAATCCAGCCCGGGCCTGTCAGATAACAATGATGGCTGCAACCAAAAATAGCTGGGTGCTGTGGCGGGTGCCTGTGGTCCCAGCTACTAGGGAGACTGAGGCAGGAGACTCGCTTGAGCCCAGGAGTTGGAGGTTGCTGTGAGCTGTGATGCCACAGCACTCTACCCAGGGGGACAGCTTGAGGGTCTGCCTCAAAAAAAAAAAAAAAAAAAAGATCTAATCTTTTACAGCTTCCTCAGATTTAATAGAATAAAAACCCTGAATTCTTTATTTATTCCATTTGTACTTTTTATTTGTTGGCTTGTATGTCCACTTTCCTTTATTGAATACAAAGAACTATGGCAGAATTTTGTTCATGGAAAATGTTCAAAGTTGAAATAGGTTTAGTGGAAGATGAGGAGAGGAAAAATTAAAAAAAGAACATACATTCAGATGGAAAATAGAGGTTGGGAGAAATGCTAATATCATAGATAAATAAAACTCGGTCCAAATGTTTGATCCCAGAGGTTATTTTGGTTAACATTTTGCTAAGAATTTTATCCCCATGTAGAAGAAAAGCATCTTCATGCTTTCTTGCATTTTCTTCTGTTGGGCATATGCCTGGTGCCCCAAGGTGTCTTCTGTGTAGTTTGGGGCTTACTAAATACTGAATTGATTCCTATGGAGATTGGATTGATTAATTAACTGAAAAATTTGACCCTGTCTGTGAACACTAGCATATCTTAAGAATCACAGGACATTTGTACTTTTTTTTCTTTTGAGACTTCTGTAAAACAGTGACCACACTCGTGGAGTCCTGTGAGAACCTAACAAAAGCTATAGACCCCTTTCCAGATATGCGTCTACTTACCAAATTCTGCCTGCAGTTTGAGAGGATTTATGGATTGCTGGAGGCCCATTCCTAAGCCTCAGGATGTCTACTCCACATTTATATATTTCCCTTTCTATCTTTTTTATCCATTAAAAGATGACCTCTGTCCCTAGTCCCAAACCAAAAGCTTTAGTGTCATTTTCTACTCTCTGCTCTCAATCATGCTAGTGTGTTAGTTCCCAGATCCTGCAACCTCTATATAAAGCCCAGAGCACTCTTCTTTATGAAGGAAAATGCTTGTAACACTCAGGTAAGTCATATTGTAAAGAATGTCATTGCACTGGCATAGGGAGGACCTTTGTCATCTGGAAATGAGGCCTGTTCCTTGCAGAATGGGACCAGAACAACAGAGTTGATTTTCATACTGGCATCTACCTTATTATCCCCTTCACAAATACTTACACATGTCCAATGTCCATTTTACTGAAGTTAGGGCTCTGTTTTTGGCCAGTTACTGTAGGTGGCAGTGGCTAATGATCAGATGAGTGAATTTCGCTACTGCACCCAATAAATTAATCCTCCTCAAGGTGATGTGTAATGAATGTTTTATTGCTCTCTGGTACCTTAATTCAATTGGTAGAGTCAGACATTCACATCAGGAGGTAGAACAGTGTTTGTGGCAATGTCCTAGGGGTGTCAGGAGGGAGGAGAAGACAGGTTTTCTGTGATACGATATGAGCACCTTGCCTGGGATATGGGTATGTTGATAATATCAAAGAGTGAGTATTATTTCTTGTTCCTCCAATTCATCTGACAGTTAAGAGAAATCAACTATTCGGTCAGACAGTGTACAGGTATTAGGAATGCAGAAACCATTAGGAAAGAGAACACAGGGTCTGCCTCCAGGTTCAGTGTGGAGTGGGATATGGACACACAAACCACTTATTCATTCAGTAGTAATGGGTATTAGTCTGCTTCTCAGGGCTAATACTCAGGGAGGCAGGCTGCTGGCAAAATACACAGGCTCCATGCACCGTTATTAAACCCCTTGGAATAACCATACACTTGCTCAACTACATTTATTCAATGTATTTTTACTGCATGCCCATTATAGGATGGAGACCTTGAGGCTACTGAATGAACAGGACAGAATCTCTGCTTTTAGGAAATTTCAGTGGGGGAGACACACTGAAAACAGAATACACACAAAAATATGATTTGGGATGGAATTAAGCACAAAGTTGGGAATGTACAGTGGAGGCTGGGAAGGCAGCTCTTTTAAACAGCACGAGTAGGAAAGGATGGCATTTGAACTAAGGTTTGAAGGAATGAGGAGCTTTCTAGGTTCAGAGAACAGCAAGCAGAGTCACCCTGGAGCAGGGGTGAGTTTGACAGTTCAAGGAAGAGCCAGAAGGGCTCCAGGCCAGGGCAGGTAGAGGAGCAGGAGGAATAGGAGGAGTAAAGATAGGTCAGGGAGGCGAACGGGGCCCACAGGGAAGACTTGGATATCTTAATCACATCCTAAGAGTGCAGAGAAGGGTTTGGAGGGCTTTATGTTTACAAAAGGGTACTCCACATGCTGGATGAAGTTCAGGAGGCGGGGGCAAGTGCTCCTTGCGGAACAAGAGATCAACTTAGACAGGTTTACCCACTTCAGCATTCGTTTGCTGCTGCTAGTCACAACTTAGTCTCACCTTTTGAGGAGTGGGCTTTGCTTAGTTCTCTCCTCCCCCCACCACACCTCCTTAAACTTTTTAAAAATCAACCTTCCTGGTGACCACTGATAGGGCTAATGTTTCACTTTATCTTTATCTTTGCAAGTGGCTTTCTGTCTTACAGTAGGATTTTAGGGTTTTGGTTAATAGTCACTACTGTTGCTTTTTAATATCTCCTGTAGAATTAGATACCAGGCATACATTATAATCTCTTTTAACTGTTATAAAAGCCCCACAATGATGTTATTATTATTCTCATTTTGTTAATGAGGACCCTAAAGCTCAGAGACAGGCCTGGCGACATGATTAGTGGGTAGTGGGCAGGACTTGATAGTAGGCATCTTGGCCCCTAAACCTCATGGTCTTCCTACCAGGCACACTGTGCTGCCTCTTAGTGAGTTGAGGTTGAGTGGTGAGCTTATTTGGGAAGTTAGAAAGTTGATTTTTCTGAGACTGGTATTATTTAAGAGCTAATTATATTTCCTTCCTTTTATTCTAAGGAAAAGTTAGGTCCAACTAAAGCAGACAGAGACTCTGTTGTCGGGCTGTTTTTGTTTTGTTTCATCTTTGTCAATGATCGGTTTTCTCCTAGTATTACTGGACAGAGAGAATCTGGCCACATGGCACTGTCAGTGATATTGCAGTAATGGTGATAGGTCCACTAAACTTTGTCAGAAGGCTGGGGTTCTGAAGAACAGTCAGAGTAGCCTCTCCAACACTGTTCTGATCTTCCATTTCTAACATTGCAGTTTTAAACTTTTAAGTTCAAAGTGAAGACCATGTTAACTCTTATGTTAAACAATAATCAGCAGAATCCATGACCCATAGTAGACAATAATCAGTATAACCCATGACCCAAAACAACATTTCAATATATAAATTAATCTCTTAAATCAGTCCACCTAAACTACTCAAGATAGGCATCTTTAGGGTGGAAGCAAAATTTATAAAACAGTAAGAATGAGAGATAGGAGGTAAAGGTCAGGCAGGGCCTAAACTGACCAGACCAGCTGTGTCATGCCTGTCCTAGCTGGACAGACTCCATCTTATTCTCACTGTTGTGCTTTCATTAGCACTGTTTTCTCTATTGGTTGATGGTAGGCTGAGCTCTGACCTCTAGGGCTCAGGAGGCCTGCAACCATTGTCAGTCATTCTAGTCAAGTGCAGGGGCTTCTGCACTGAATCGTTCCATTGTTTTGTGCTAGGCTTCCTCTAGAGGGATTTAGGTGAGGGTGTTAGTCCTGGAAAAGCCCTTCTATTAGAGAGTTGTGTGAATTTGGAGCAGGTCACACCTAACTCCCTCTTTACTACCAAACTCAAAGTGGTCCCAGGAGCTCTGAGACTGAGAACGTGGGCTGAGCAACAAGTCACCCCCACCAGATAGTGCCCCTTCACAATTTAAAAATGCCAGTGCACACGGATGGGAGAGAGAGAACTCCCCCACCCCCCAAGAAAAGCACTTAGCAACCTTTATATAATCATGAGGGCTTTCTCATTCTAAATACTAACCTAATTTGGAGCTGTTAGAGCCTTATGGAGGTAGCAGATTCTCCACACACATGCAATGAACTTTACAGTATATAGCGCCATCCAGGTCATCATTTGACTCTAGGTCAAGGGGCTCATTCCTTTATTAAAAGGGTAACAAAGACTGGACACAGTGGCTTGAGAGCAGCCTGAACAAGAGAAGGACCTTGTCTTTACTAAAATAGAAAAGACTCTATTTTTCTAGCAGCACAACACCTAGCCAAGTGTTGTGTCAGGTGCCTATAATCCCAGCTACCCAGGAGGCTGAGGCAAAAGGATCCCCTGAACCCAGGAGTGTGAGATTGCGGTGAGCTAGGCTGATGCTGTGGCACTCAAGCCTGGGCAGCAGAATGAGACTCTGTTTCCAAAAAAAGGAAACGAAGGGAGAATTGATTATAGATTTCCTTTCTGTTTCTTAATTTGCCATCGGAGGAGCCATCCACAGCTGGGAGGGTTGGTTGAGGTCCTGGTTCCATGACAGTCTTACTCTGAGGGATGGACTAGGGAGCAGGCACATAGCACATAATCCTGGGCTTGTGGCATTCTTTCAGAAACCTCTTGGCACCTTTACTTCTCCTCTGACTTGCCTGACTACAAAAAAAAAAAAAATGCTTTCTGCTTAATAAACGTCTGCTTGTAATATTCTGAAACAAGGAGGCTAATCAAAGGCCCTGCACTGCCGAACAGGGATGCTAAATGACAAGATTAATTTCCGTAATCAAGCAGCTTAATTTGGACATTTTTTCCCTCTCTGTTGCTGATTGAAATTGAGGCAAATTTCGCTGTGGTGAGATTCTGTCCTCGCCTAGGCAAGCTTACTTACTGGTACTAGAAGAGGGAAGGCAAGGTGAATGTGGTCAGAGAGATGAGGGGAGGTGAGAGGGAGGAGAAGGGCATCACGTGAAGTGAAATGTGAACAGTGAGCTAATGCAGAAAGTCACAGGAATTTTTCTAGGGCCTCTTATATGAAGTGGCGTGAAGGACTTTATGTAATTGCCCACACAACAGCTACTCACCGTCCTGAAATGTTTCCATCTGGCGAATTAGGGCCCCAGGAGGCTGAGGCGAGAGGATCCCCTGAACCCAGGAGTATGAGGTTGCGGTGAGCTAGGCTGATGCTCTGGCACTCTAGCCTGGGCAGCGGAATGAGACTCTGTCTCTAAAAAAACAGAAACAAAGGGAGAACGGATTATAGATTTCCTTTCTGCTTCTTAATTTGCCATCGGAGGAGCCATCCACAGCTGGGTGGGTTTTTTCATAAAACATTCCCAGAAATGTTAAAGAACTTGTACCTTGTTCATTAATACCAAGCAAAATTTCAAGACAGAAAGTCAAGAAGGTTAAGCAATCTAATGGGATTTGCAAGAAAATAAATGGTAACATTATGCTGGACCTTACATTTGTATAAAGTATTATAATTTGCAAGGCATTTTCAGGACTTTTAAATGGCAGACAGTAGTCCTCAAATTAGACTTCAAACTGAATATTTTTAACCTTTATATCACCACACATACAAAAACCAAATCAAATGGATTAAAGACTTAAACCGAACACCGGAAACTGTAAAGCTACTAGAAGATGACATGGAGGAAGAACTTCATAACATTGGTTTGGGTGCAGATTTTTTTAATATGACTTTAAGAGTACAGGAAACAAAAGTAAAAATAGACCAATGGGACTGCATCAAACTGAAAAGCTTCTGCACTGCAAGGAAAACAGTCCACAGAGAAAAGAGACAAGCTTATAGAATGGAAGAAAATATTCTCATCAGAAAAGGGGTAAACATAGAGAATTTTTAAGAAACTCAGACCAATCTATAGTAGAAAAACAAATAACCTGATTTAAACATGGGCAAAAGACCATTTCTCAAAAGAGGACAGAGATGGCCCATAAGTATATGGAAAAATGTTCAACATCACTAACCATCAGGGAAATACAAATGAAAACCCCAATGAGATATCACTTCACACCTGTTAGGATAGCTATTATGAAAAAGACAAGAGAGGACAAGTGTTGTGGAGGGTACGAAGAAAGGGGATTCTTGCGTGCTGTTGATGAGAACTCAAATTAGTACAGTCACTATGGAAAACAGTGTCAAAGTTCCTTAACACATGAAAAATCAAACTACTACGTGACCCAGCAATCCTACTGCTGGGCATATATCCAAAAGAGTTGTAAACAATATGGTAAAGAGATAGCTGTGCCCCCAGGTTTATTGCATCATTATTTACAGTTGCCAAGATATAGAGTTAACCTAAGCGTCCATCAATGGATAAATGGATACAAAAAATGTGGTATATGTACACAACAGAATACTATTCAGTCTTAAAAAAGAAATAAATATTGTCATTTGCAACAAGATGAATAAAACTGGAGAACTAAGAGAAATCAGCCAGGTGCAGAACGACAAACACACCTTGATCTCACTTATTTGTAAACTCTAAAATACTTGAACTCCTAGAAGCCGACAACAGAATGGTGGTTACTGGAGATAGCATTGTAGGAATGGGGGTATGTTGGTCTAAGGACACAAAATTTCATTTAGACTTGGAGGAGTAAGCTTAGGAGATCTGATGAACAACATGGTTACTATGGTTAAGATCGAGATACTGTATACTTGAAAATTGCTAAGAAATAGATTTTAAACGTTTTTATCACACACAAAGAATATAATGTGAGGTAATAATGTGTATGTTAATTGGCTTGATTTAGACATTCCACAATGTAAACGTATCAAAGGATTATGTAGTATACATAAATGTGTATATTTTTTATTTGTCAATTAAAGATAAACACAAAGAATTTGAAGTACTTTAGGTTTTTAATAACTTAAGTGATAATAGCCTACAGGCTTATTATTTCTTAGAAAAACAAACACCTTACAGTGGGAATTCAGGCATCTTCCTTTTTCTTTTATTTGCAGTTAGCACAGAAGAACATGACTTTCAGAGAAAAAAACAATACCACTCTTGTAGTTTTGGATAGCTATTTGAAATTTTTGCTTTAAAGTTTTTCTTATGCTTATCTTATGCTGGTCTCTGGTTTTGGGTAGGAAATATGGTGAGGTTGGTTAATCTGCGGACAAGAAGCTGAGTAGCTATAGGTTTTAATATTGGCTTTGTCTTTAATCCTCAGTAAGTCTTGAACCCTTGTAGGCTTCAATTTATTTGTGGGGAGGGGAAGCAGGTTCCTGTGAAACCCCAAAAGTCCGCTAGACAAATTGTAAAAGAGCTATAACCCTAATTATAAAATAGAGATGAGAATACCGATCTGTCTCACAGAATAACTAATCAATGATTACAGAGCCCTTTCCAAACCTAAAGTACTGTATAATTATTAAAAGAGGAAATAAATTGACTCCTAAATAGAATGTATACAGGGAAAATTAAATCCAGTGCAGATCAGACTGAAATTAATGATCAAGCAACAAGGCTGTGTGAGTGTGTATGTGTGTTGGGCATAAGACAGAGGTGCCTTAAAGACCAGTAAACCCGTGAACTCTAGGCTAGCACAGTGACGTGCCCGTGGACCAAGGCACCACTGTGTGCACATTCCTCCCAACCCTCGCGACCATGATCTTAGAGAAGCCTCGTTGCTCCCTTTGCTTGATCATTTAAAAATATTTATTAAGTACCTATTATAAGCAAGGCGTTATTGCTGCAGGACACTCTTCTAGACCTCATGGAGTTTAGGATTTATTGGCGGAGAGAAGACGTAATCAAGTATACGTTATATAAACCTCTATGAGAAACACTGCAGGGGCTCCATAACTATTGTGCATGAATTCAGAAGGAAGTTTTAATTAGTATGACTAGAGAGAACACACTGGAGAAGAGGGTATTTGAAGCCCGTGGGTTTCCACGGGCAAGGACAAAGAGGAGAGCTGTAGATGCAGGTACCACGTGACCAAATGTAAAAAATGTTACAATTTTCAAGAATGAGGACTTCAGGCGTCTTGCTTTGGGATTTGTGTTGAAAGAGAGACATGAGAAAGGAGTGAAAACGAGGTGTGCTGATAGTGTAATGAACCCTAAATGACCGTGGAGAACCTAAAAGGCATAAGAATATATCAAAGCAAAGATGTTAGGAATAACAATCTCAGATACTAACAAGGCGCTGATCTTCCTAAGATGTGAGAAGAGCAGAGAATGGAAATCAATTTAATAAAATGGAAGTAATGCAGTGTAGGGTGGGAAAAAAAAAAACAGGCCATGGAGGATTAAAACGGCATTTAAAAGATTTCCTATCTAAAAATAATATCTCACTAATAAAAAGAGATCTGTAGAAACCCCAAGACGCAGTGAGATAAGAAAGGAGAACAAAAATAGACAGGTTTGAACCTGACCACACAGGAACATGTATTTTAATGAAAAGATGCAACTTGGGCAAGTTCAGAGAAATATAAAGACGGGTAAGTGATGAATAAAAGCACTTAGTGAAGTGGCAATTCATATTTTGCACACATAATTCCATGGACTGTACTTTAAATAGAAGCAGAGGCATAAAATGGCTGATTGGGGCAAACACAGCTTCAGGTTTGCAGGAAGAAAGGCAAATGCCCATTTGGATTGGCTTTTGACATCGGCTGAGACTCGGCTGTGAGTTACCCCATGTATATTTTGCTCCCGCCTGAGTCTGTCTTCATTTTTGATTCCCCACTTTCCCCACCCTGGTCCCCTCTCACCACGGGGTTTAGAGTGATTTGCTGTGTGCTCAAGTATAAAGGGGAAGAATCCTTTTAAAAGTCTTTTTATGTCTATTCACAATCTCCTGAATTTTATTATAGCTTTGATGTTGGTTGAAAAGGTGTTTTCATTTGGTTTATGTGGAAAAATTTTTTAAAATATCATTGTAACATAGATTTTATTTTTAAATTTCATCTTAGGGAACAAGTGTAATGGACTAGCCAGATGGGGAGGGGAACAGGAGTTTTGGTTGCAGCCATCATTGTTGTTTGGTGGGTCCGGGCTGGGGATTCGAACCCGCCACCTTAGGTGTATATGGCTGGCGCCTTAGCTGATTGAGCCACAGGCACCGAGCCAGAACAGGAGTTTTGGATCACAACTTGTAATCTCTACTCTGCTAGGCACTAAATGTCTGGACTAGGTGGGTCATGTCATCTCAGGAATCCACGGTAGTGCCGTGACTTGCAGAGAGCGTGTAGGCACAGAGCCCGGCGCAGTGCCTGGCCCATATCAGGGACTTTATTTTCCTTTGAAGTTAAAGTACAGCTGGCCTTTGAACCATGTGGGGTTTAGAGGCATTGGCCTCCTGCACAGTTGAAAATTCATATATAACTTTTGCCTTTCCCAAAACTTAATCACTAATAATAGCCTTCTGTTGGCCAGAAGCCTTACCAATAACACAAGCGATCAATTAACACATACTGTTGTATGCTCTGTGCATTATGTACTATATTCTTAGGATAAAATAAGCTAGGAAAAAGAATATGTTACCAAGAAAATCCTCAGGAAGAAAAAATATACTTACTATTCATTAGTTGGAAGTGGCGCATCCTGAAGATCTTCACCCTCATCATCTTCGAGTTGAGGAGGTGGAGGAAGTGGAGGGGAGGGGCTGACCTTGCTGTCTCCAGGTGGCTGAGGAAGAAGAAAAGGTGCGTATGACTGACCTGTACAGTTCAAACTCATGCTGATGGACGGTCAACCATATCACTGTAATCATTTTTCTTGTTATAAAAGCAATACATATGCATTGGAGAAAAACTAGGAAACCAGGAAAAAACACATACATAATCTCACCAGATAGTAGTTAGCAACCCGAGCACCTCCTTTGTGTGTTATGTAACATAACCAGGAGGTCATACTCTATATATTGTTTTGTATCCAGCCTCTTCTATTTATATGGAGAGATATGTGTGAATTTTTTTGTGTTTATTCATAGACATGATTATCCTTGCCCATCAAACGTATCTATCGGTATCATTTCTAATGGCTGCGTCAAATTCTGGAGTTTAACCGATCCCCTACTGTTCAGTATTTTATATTATTTTTAAATTGAGGGATTTTGCAAACAATATAATGATGGGTCTCCTTGCAGATGAATCTTTTTGTCTATCTAGGTTGTTGCTTCAGCATAAATTTGCAGAGCTGAAATTGCCTGGTCAAATAATATCAACATTTTGTCGTTTGGTATATTTATGATCAGACTGGGCTTTAGGAAGTTTTAACTAATCTGCGTGTTTATCAATAGTATATATAAGAATATCCACTTCCCTTACCTTTCAATAACAAAAAAAATCTTTGCATATTTAAGAAGGTAAAATGTTATTGTTCAGATTTCTTTTTTTAATTTCAGATTCATAGATGGTACAAAAGATTAGGTTACATTGCTTGCATTTGTTAGGTTTCTATTTAGTTGATTTATTAGTAAAGTCGAACTTTTAAAATGTACTTACTGGCCGTTTTATTTTATTTGATATTTTGCCTTTGTGAATTACTTTTTGTTCTGGTAGACACTTTCAAATGGAAGCTGTCTCTTTATTTTCCCTGGTGTGTGTCATCATGATTTCATTTAGTAGAGTATTATTCTTTGTTTACATTTGTTTCTTTGGCTAGAGACTTCAAACTCCTTCAAGGCAGGATCAGATCTCCTTCTTTTTTGTATCCTGAGCACCCAGCACAAAGGAGGGACTCAGTAGGCATCTGGTAGGTGTGTGAATGGATGGGTACCAAACAAATGGGATGGGTGAACCAAGGTGAGTGTTCCCTGTCTGCTCACCCAGACTCAGTACTGACAGTAGAGTGTAGGTAACAGGCCTTGGCTAAGCCATGTATACAGAGCTCAAAGCAGTTGAGCAGGGACCAGACTAAAATGATTAATCTAACAAAAGACATATGATATGTAAGATAGTGAGTAAAGGAAGTTAGGAATTCTGGTAATGATCTGAGCGGTCAGCAAAAGTTCAGGGGGAGGCTGAGTAAGGGACAGCTCAGGGCTACATTTCTTTTGTTTTATTGAAGTTTTTCCTGTCTGACACCTTGGAATTATTCTGTCTGATTTCTTCATTGAGCACCTCACTAGAAGGAATTCTTTGGAGTATAAAGGGCCCTGCTGTATTTCTTATTGAGAAAGTCATTTTCATTTGGCCAAGACAATTTGTTTTTATATTAGATGGTGAAGCTATTTCTACAGGCCCAACTAGGACAATACACATGACTCTGTCTCCTCTGAGACTGTAGCACATCCTACAGTTACTTTCTTAACTTCTGACTCTCTTTCTTTTTTTTTTTTATTAATTGATATCTGTATACATTAATACAATCATGGGGGTACATTGTGCTGTTTTCATATACAATTTGAAACACTTTCATCAAGCTGGTTAACATAAATTTCATGTCATTTGCTTAATCATTGTGTCAAAACATTTATATTCTACTTCTAGAAAAGTTCACTTGTACCCTTGTTAGACAGATATATAGGTGATCTTTCCCGTCACCCTCCCACCACCCATCTGCCCTTCTCCCCTCCCCTTCTCCACCCCCTCCCCATATTTTTGGACTAGAACCATGGAATACTATGCAGCCCTAAAGAAAAACGGAGAGTTTACCTCCTTCATGTTTACATGGATGGGACTGGAAAATGTGCTTCTTAGCAAAGTATCTCAGGAATGGAAGAAAAAGTATCCAATGTACACAGCCCTTTAATGAAACTAATCTATAGCTCTCAAACAAAAGATACAACTTTCTTTCTTTTTGGGAAGTCTTATCTTTTGAGCTCCTAATGTTTATGGGAGTGACAAACAAAGGACATGATGCTAGATAATAAATTATGTATCCATTTTTGATATAGGGACACTTACTGTTCTTATTATATAGAACAATACTAAATCAATGTTTACAATCAATAAATATGTGTTGCTATGGCAGGTTTTGATTTGTTACAAATTGTGGGTATTGTTTGGCTACTCTTCCTTTTGAAGGGATGGATAATTTTATAAATCTTTCACTTATTAGGCATTTGACCAGAAATAAGAAGAAGATAAATCCCCTTGAGGAAATTATTCTTAATAATTTGTATAAACTTTTAATACTTGCTGATCTACTAGAATATTCTCTTTGAGGTAGATAGCATAGATAGGCCTTGCATCTTACATCAATTACATCGTTTAATTACATATTTACATCTTAATATGGCATGGTGTTTAAGGTACGTCTGTGCAATAGAAAGTGAGTTTTTGATATTTATTTGGTTTATTGGGTCATTGTGGACATCCAAATCTTATGACTTATGTTCATGGTAAATAACATAACTTGTGACATCACTTTAATCATCCATAGAAACAAGATTGATTCAGTAAGGTATAATAATAATATTAACAGTATGCTGGACACCTTGTTTGTTTTGTCTGGTAATTTTTGTGCTTGTGAACTCAGAGCTGTTAATATCATGTGGAAATACCAAGGGGTGATAGTTTAGTGGAGATTTAATAACTAAGCTGAAGTAGACTTATACATGAGGAAAAAATCAGGAAAAATATTAGTAACTTTAAAGCAGCTTTACAAAGAGTAGTAAAACCCAGTCTAGTGTACTGATAGTGTCAGTCAAACTTAACAAATACTGTCAATGAAGGAGGGGCTGAGAGATGAAAATGAACGTGATTGTGCTCTATTGCTGAAAGAACATTGTAAATATTCTTAGTATCCACAGAACTGTGGTAGAAGGCTGGTAGATGGTAAAAAAGACTTATGCTCAGACCCAGCAAAGATAGCAGAAACTGGGGTGGGCGTTCCAGATCAAAACAGAGCCCACTGTATGTAAGTCATCTGGTTCATAGAGAATGTTCTTTAAGGGAACATGGCAGGGACCTCCCACTGGGTGAATTATTAGATGCTGGATCCAGGAGGAAAATGGCCTGTCTGCATCGGGTTTATGGGAACTGCTTTGTATGCCAGAGCTCTTTGTATTATCAGAGCTCTTTATATTCTGGTACTGATCATTTGTCAGGGCTGAAGGGATGGCTGGGATTGTTCAGTAGGGTCCCCTGGGAGAAGTGGAGTAATGTGGAGCTGTGACATCTTTCAGGCGGTCAATGAGGTTTTAGGTCTGGCGGTTCTTCATATTAGGATCCTAAGTTCCCTGCCCAGCCCTATTTAGCACATTCTCTCCATTCATTCTCCCTCTCTCTCTCTTTCTCTCTCTCTGGGTGGCATCTTTAACTTGCCTTTACCCCCTGCCATCTTTTGACAGTACATTTTTCACAGAAACAATCCGTGATGCTCCTGACCACCTCCCCTCCTCCTTCCCTTCTCCTCCCTTTCTTCCCTCCCTCCTGCTGATTTGTTATTATGTACTGCAGCTGCCCGGAGGATTTTAAATAGACCCATAATGGCACAGCAGTGCCTCTTGGAAGTTTAAATATAACCTTCTTGTTAATCTTGTCTGTGGTGGCAGCAGGAACAGCACCTGGGGAAGAAGGCAGTGGGAAGAGATGCCCCAGGGTTCTAGGTGTAGCAATATTTCAGGTGTCCTGTGGTCTGAAAGCCACATGGGCGGCCATGCCTCAGCCTAAGTGGATGTGGCACCAATTGACAGTCCCTAGATATGTTAAGTAGAATGTAACACCAGAACTGAAGAGACGAAAGAGAGAGATGGGAACAACAGTGAAAGCTTGAGATTCCTCTCCACCTTCTGCCAAATCATGTCACTCACCTCTGCCACCCTCAGAGGCAGGATGCATTTAGTCTTATTTAGCCTTTGGCCCTGTGGGGGGCCTGGAGTGGGAAGGGCTAATTAGTGTCAATTATACCTGTGGCCACGATGCTTCAGGAACAGGTGTACAAACCATAGTGCATCCGAGGCATAGTATAAGGGCCTCAGAACAGTTTGGAGGGACTGTGATGGGTGGTTACCCTGCCTCAGGGCAATGAAAAAGGATACAGATTATAGCCCTAGTTCCCAAACTTGTCATTATTTTCTTGGATTTAACAAATGTCAGATCCTAATATTAATTCACTCATTCAAAGAGTGTTTGTGGGAAGTGTTCCAAGATCAATGGAAGAAAGGATCACAGGGACGTGAGGTAGCTTGTTCAATGTGAGGAGGCCTTTAACATTGATAGACCACTCTGAGCGGAGATTTCAGGAGGATTTGTTCTACCATCCATCTGGTTCAGTTTTTTTCCCCGCGGAAATGTTCTGGGGTGCTTATCCAAGGATGGGAATAAAAGAAATGAGACATTTAACAAAAAAGAATTTAAATTATATAGAGTGTAAAGAACTATGCTAAACATTTTTTGTGGAAGCAGATACAGGTTATTATCTGTATTTATTATCTGTATTTATTCTCTTATTTCTGGTATAAGAGAAGAGCGTAAACAGATTAATAATGATAATATCAATATTATAACAATACACATGTCAAACATTCTTATATATGTAGTATGTTTTAGAGTATGAGTGTACATACATTGTTCTGTTTTAAACTCACACTGTCTGATAAGGTGAACATTATTATTTTATAGAAGAAGAAAACTAACATAAACTGATCAGATAGTTTTCCTAAGGTCAATCAAGCTAGTGAACTGCGGACTAGGACATCTAACTCCAAATAAGATTATGTGTTAACCTATCTTTGTATCCCTAGGGGCTGGCACAATGCAGTGCAAATTGACCCTTTTTATTTTTAGTGAATGAATAGGTGACACCATTTTCTCTTTTTCATAACACTACAATCATATATTCATTTAAAAATAAACACACAGAAGTCATTTAAAACTATTAAGTAAAGGTGTTGCCGAGGAAGGGGAATGAGGCAGGAATGGTTCCAATGGGATAGGTAGAGTGGATCCTGGGATACCTTCTAGAATTTCACTATTCAAAATATGGTCTGAGGACCAGCAGCCTCAGTGTTATCTGCGAACTTGCTAGAAACACAGAATCTTGGGCTCCAACCCTAGATGTTCTGAATCACAGTTGTGACTTCAGGGTTGACTTTGATTGAGTAGGTTAGGAGACTTCTTATAAATTGGAATCTGCAAGTGATTAGAGGCAGGTGATGTAATAATGGAAAAGAATTAGATATTGCCAGAATATCACTGTAATAAAATAGCAGAACAGAAACAGAAAGCATCACAGGAGGGTGTCTATCCAGCTTGTGTTTTCATGTGGGAGAATGGCTAAGCCACTCAAGGTGGAAAACATCATTTTGTAAGATTTTTATGGATAAAGGTCATGTAAAGTCTGTTTATAGAGTATTAAACCCATTTAATAAGAACATTACGTCTAGCTTATGGATCATGAGATGCTGGCTGCATTTTGTTTATTTAATAGCCTTTAATCCCATGCAGAATTGGAGACCAATTGGTTGTTACTTTACTCAAAATAGTCTGTAGTTTTCTACACATTTGCATGAAATTGGGCCTATTTGGAAAAGGCTAGACAGGTTCTATCCACATTCTGAGAACCATTAGGGATTTTTCAAAATTATAAGCACAATTATGTCTAATGTGAGTGAAATAAAAGAAAAAATCCTGCCAAAATGCAAACTGGTTTCTCTACTTTCTACTCACATCTTCGTAAAAGGGCAACTGGCGGTATTTGCTATGGTCTGAATGTTTGTGTCCCCCCAACAATTCGGTGTTGAAATCCCCCAGGTGATGGTATTAGCAGTTAGTGCTTTGGGGAGGTAATTATGCCACTGGTGCAGATTTTCATGACTGGCACCTTTATAAAACATGGTCAAGGTCTTGAAGACCCCTTCCCCCTTCTACCAAGTAAGGAAGGTGCTATCTGTCAGCCAGGAAATGGACCCTTACCAGATACCAAATCTGCTAATACCTTGATCTTAGACTTCCCAGCCTCCAGAACTGTGAGGAATAAATTTCTGCTGTTTCTAAGATCTCCACCCTATGATATTTTGTTATAGGAGCCTGAATGGACTAAAACAATATTTGTGATCACCTGTTTATGGCTGTGAATGAGAAATAACAAAAGCTGGGTGCTCTACCCTCCTTCAAGGAGCTCACCGTCTAAAAAGACAGAAGTAGAGGAATCATATTCCTTGTCAAAATAAAATATTTGAGGTAGGAATGAAAAAGGCAAGTAATTAGGAAACTAAGATCTTGTACCAGTTTGCTACTAAATTTGTGTTCTTAGAAAATATCTTAATCATTTTGAGTCTCAATTCCCCATCTGTTAAAATGAGTGGTTTGGATTGGACGGACTTAAGACCTTTCATACTCCCAAGCCTGCAGGGAACTGGCAAATGAAGAGGTGGAGTGATGGACAGGCGTTCTAGCTGGCCAGATGGAAGAGCCTAGATGTTCCCAGCAAAGTCTGTTTATTGCAAAGGTTTTTAAAAAATGAGTTGATCTTTTTCTTTTTCCTTTATGAGGTGGCTTAATATTTGCATTACTAATTGCCTGCTTTCAAGGTTAATGGGCATTTCAATTTCAAATGGTCCTAAAAGCTTTTCTGAACTGGGAAAGGACCTGTCTGGTGATGGGTAAGCCCAGCTACAGTTGATCGAGCCTGTGCCCTGTGTTTACAATTATGCTGTCCTTTGGCCCCCTCCCCTCCACTCACAAAGTGAGGTGACAGAGAAAGATATCCGAGGAGTCTGGCAGATGACCTAGGCTGAGCTTCAGAGACTGGGGTGGGCACCCAAAGTCTGAGGGTCTGTACTCAGTCAAGTTTTCAGGAGTGGACATATTTTACAACATGTAAAGCAAATCTACTCTAAGAACCTTCTACTTTTTCATGTATCTTTCTTTGGCAATATCAGAAATAAACGTAGCCAATACATACTGAGCTTTTTTACTGCTTACCATATACTGGAAAGCTCTCTCTACCACTATCTTACTGAATTCTCACGTGTACAGCAACACCATTATGTGTTATTATTCCCATGTTATAGGTTAGAAAACAAAGATTTAGAAAGCTTAATACTAAGTGCATAGCAAGTCAAATCCAGTTCTTCCAAGGGTGAAGCCTTTTTTTTTTTTTTTTTTTTTTTTTGGCCCTGGACCAAACTGAGTTTCTTTTCTAGAAAATGATCTAATTCAATTTTGATGATTTTGATGATGATATCCACCTTCTGATATCTACTTTGCCCTCTGAAATTTAAATATCCTGATATAGTTTTTCCCTATCTTGTTATAGCACTAACTTAGCTTGTCTGCTAAATGTTGTTAGATTTTTCTTCTCTGCTCAGTAAAGATGGGCACAGCTTCTTTTTACTAACTGCTCTTGTTCCTGTTAAACTTTGTTTTGTTCTGATCGTGTCATAATTATGTACTCTACTACATAACCTGAATTCTGATGAGTGAGCAGAGCTGGGCTCTAATTGCCCTTTTAAGTCCTAAAACATCAGAATGGCCCAAGGAGTTCTCGGGCTCTGGCCCTACCCAGCTATCCCAGGAGCTGGCTCTAGGTGTGAGGCAGCTCCTCACATGGTGAGGCTTGCTGGCAGGAGGAAAATAGAGCTAAATTTCAGCATATACCTGCGGTGCAGGCTGGCTTCTATGCTTCTAGGACAGGGAGGTAGCCAGGTGTCCATCTGGACTTAGTGACCACCTCCTGGGAGGACAAAACCTGAATTAGATTGTTGTGGCTGAACAGAAAGGGGCATTGTGTATTATTAGGCTTGGCGAGTAGAGAAGGACTTGCCAGCATTTTGCTGAGTTATATCTTCTCCCTCTATGGCTAACATTATTTATTTTTAGTCTCGTTTCTTCTGATTACTGAATTGTCTTGAACAACTTTTTTGAGAAAAATGGTGTCTCTATTCAACAATTTTAGAGGGATTTCTTGGTGGAGATGTATTAATGTAAAATGTTTGATTTTCCTGGATGCCACCAAATCTTTTTTTTTTTTATTCCCATATGCCACCAAATGTTTGTGACCTTTTGAGTTTTTCTTTTTACTTTTCTTTTCTTTTCTTTTCTTTTCTTTTTTTTTTTTTTTTTTTTAGGGAGAGACAGAGCGGGGAACATCATAATGGAATTAGCTGAGTGTGTTCTGATGATAGCTCATTTTAGTTGTGTGTTTAGTTTGGAAGAGAGGTACATTTGCAGATGCATTGGGATGGATCTGCTTTTGTAGAGGTAACTACTGGCCTGTTGCCATAGAAACAGAGGTGGTCTTTACTCAGAGCATAGAGTTAATAAAAGCATTAACTCTTTTCCAATTTCATGAAGGAGTTGAAGACATAGATTTCAAAGGAATTAAAAACTTATCCTTCTCTCATTTCCTCCTCCCCCAAAAATCTGATTATGAAAAGACAACTTACTGACTGTGCTCAGATGCTAAGACAGAGCGTGAAGAGTCCCCCCTTTGGAACACAGAATTCAGGTAAGGAGCCAAACCACAGAGAAGGCAGCTGGAAGAGCAATGGCCAGAAAGGGTTTATCCTAACCTGTGTCTGTCAGTGGGGAGAGGTGTGAAGGAGGAGCTCCCAGAGTCCTTGGGAGCTCATGAAGAACAGCTTCAAATCAGGAAACATGGGCCCGAGAAGAGTGTGAGAAAAACAGGATTGCATCTGGCACTATCTTTAGTGCTCGCTTCATTCTGTTCAGAAAGGAGGGAGGGTGTTTTTTGGTTGAACACATTTTTTGGTTGAAGGATAAGTTCATTCTGAAATTTTTCTGAGGACTAAGGATTTGTGAGCTGTATAACTTTATCCAGTAGACTCAGGTCGTCTTTGAGATTTGTCAGTACAACAGATGTCATGCAGTAAGTAGGAATGTTATGTGGAAGACTGATTTTCCAGGCATCACCACTGTGCAAAGGCATAATACCAGTTTTGGTCCAGATCTCACTGAGTCTTGCTTCTTCGTTCTCACTTAAGACTAAAATCCCCTGAAAGATGACCATTCCCTGATGTGCTTTGAAGAGTTCTTAGGAGGGTTGATTATTGGTTCACAAATAGTTTTGGTATAATATTTGGTGAGAATGGTTGCTGATTTCTGCGGGTTTCCTGGTTTTTCCTGGGTACTACTGCCATTTCCCATTGTTTTGACTGCACTAGGACTGCTCTGTGTTGGGATGGCTGCTGCTTCTGCTGAGTTCCATGGTATAAGCCTTAGTGTGGCTTCTTCCAGACTCTGTTGTCCTGTGCCCTTGAGGCCACAGCCCTGCTGTGGGTGTTACAGTGTACCGCTCATCACCTTCTTCAAGTATGATGGATCCGTAAGAATGCCAAAGCTTCCCCATGGTCTATGATGAAGTATCTGAGAGAAAGATTCTTCTCTGCAATTACACCATCACCAAAGCTGGATCCTCATGACCTAGTATCTTCTAAAGGGTATAATGAAGAAACTCCTTCAGATTTTATGTACATCTCTCTTTTTTATTCCATGAGGACCCACTGAAATCCCCAGGCCAGGCTGGGAAGAGGTTGTTCATGTGTTAACCATTATGGTGGCGTCTCTGCTGCCCTTTCCATCCTATGACTATAGCTCTGTTTATTGATTGGACTTGTTTGATTCATTCTTTGCTGAAGGTCAGTTCTTCCCCAGAAAGCGCTTCCATTTTTCATGAAAATAGACTTCTACAGAGCCCACCTTTCCAATTTCTAAGACACATCCAAACATTTATAATACCAGTGTTGTCTTGTGCAGGGGCATAACTGTCTTGGCTCCAAGGCCAATGGCTGTCCTTGGGGAGGTGAGAGACTGCTGTCAGCTGTGGCAGGCAGCTGAGGCTCACCTAAGAGAGCACTGGCTGTGGAGTCAGAATGCATGTATCAACTCTGACTCTGATACTCACTTGCCCTATAGCTTTAGACAAGTCTAAAGTCTCTTAGTACCTCTGAGCTTCCCACCTCAAATGTAAAGGCACTAAAAATTCCTACCTCATCATGTTATTATGTGAAGCAAGCCAAACACAGAAAGATGATTATTACATATTCTCATTCACATGTAGGAGCTGAAGAAGCAAAATAGGGAGTAAATTGGTGGTTTCTAAAGGCCAGGAAGTGTAGAGGGGAGGGGACCAAGAGAGGTTGATTAATGGATACAAATATATAGTTGGATGGAAGAAATAAGGACATGGTGTTTGATAGATAGGTAAGATGACTATAGTTAACATAAATTGATTATACATTTCAGAATAGCTAGAAGAGAATAATTTGAATGTTCCTAACGTAAAGAAAAGATAAGCACTTAAGATGATGAATATCCCAGTTACCACAATGTGATTATGTGAATGTATCAGATTGTCATATGTACCCTCAAAAGTATGTACTTTTAATTTGTATCAATCAAAAAGTAAATTAATTAATTAAAACATTCCTACTTCACAAAGCTATTGAGGGAAGGAAAAAACTAACAAAGGGTGTTATTCTTATGTCTAACTCAGAAAATTCAAAGAAAACTGCAGGTACACATTGTACTCTGTTTCTTGCTGGGGTACCTGCAGTACTACGAACCTTTCACAAGAGATGGAATGTTAACTCTGTTGTCGTGAATAGATTCAGATTAATTAATTAATTTCAGATTAATATGAGGGTACAAATGATTAGGTTACATTGTTTGCATTTCTAAGGTCAAGGTCAAGTTGTAGTTGAGCCCTTCATCAGGGGGTGTGCTGTATAACCTTACATTGTGCACATTAGCTGAGAACTTACCAATGCCCCACCTTCCTCTCTTTTCCCTTTTCCCTCCTTCCACCTTTCCCCCAGTTGGATATACTTGTGTGTTTTTCTCTTCTGTAGGCATGTAGTTGTTTTTCTATTGGTTTCATATTAGTACTGAGTACATTGGATACTTGCTTTTCCATTGTTTGAATACTTTACTAAGATATTAAGATACTGTGGTACTTTACTAAGAAGAATGTGCTTTAATTCTATCCAGGTAAATACATAAGATACAGTCTCTATCTGTTTTTGTGGCTGAATAGTATTCCATGATATACGTATACCACAGTTTGTTAATCTATTCATGGGCTGATGGTTACTGGGTCATTTCCACATCTTGGCAGTTGTGAACTGAGCTGCAATAAACATTCTAGTGCACAGAGAAGTTAATCAACAAGAAAAGAGAAAACAATCCCATTTATAAGTGGACAATAGACTTGAACAGAAACTTCTCCGAGAAAAACAACAAACACATGAAAAAAAGCTCATCATCCCTAATCATCAGAGAAATGCAAATCAAAACCACCCTGAGATGTTGCCTAACACCAGTGAGAATAGCCCGCATCACAAAGTCCCCAAGCTATAGATGCTAGTACAGATGTGGAGAGAAGGGAATTTTACGCTGCTGGTGGGATTGCACATTAATACAGCCTCTATGGAAAGAAGTATGGAGAATCCCCAAAGAGCTAAAAGTAGACCTTCCATTCCATCCTACAATCTTATTACTATATATCTACCCAGAAGAAAGAAAATCATTTTATTACAAGGACATTTGTCCTGGGTCCTTATTTTAATCTGTCTTGCCCAAATAAAACTGCCTACCTCCTTCTGTGTCCTGGTTTCATCCCTGGCATGGGTCCTAATAAGGGTCCTAATTTTACTTTAATAGCTTCATCAACAAGAGCAGGCATCATTTCTAGGTCTGAAGTTCCTACTGGGTATTCTATAAATTCACTATTCAGCACCAATGGGCAGTGAGTCTGCCTCTCTGAAAAAAAAAATTGCAAGAAAAGAAAGGATTCTTCACAGAGGATTCATGGGAGATGACTATTATAAAATGAAATTATCCCCCAATTTATGGAAAATCCAACGAGGGGGCCTCTGCAAGCCCCTTGGCATTGTCTTTAACGTGGACATATCTATTTGGGTCTCTCAAAAGGGGAAATAGAAACATTTTCATCTGGATCAGGTTAATTATGATTAAGAAAAAAATGAAGGCTTGTTTGTATTAAGTGTGTCCATGTATTCAAGGAAAGAAGAGATAATGAGTTCAGAGGGAGATGACTCAGATTTCAAGGGCTTTGGGATGAGTAGGGCAGGGAGGCTTGAGGAACCAGAACAGGAAGGGATGAGAGGACACAGGAGGGATGCTGGTCAGTGCAGACAGGTATGGCGCTATCAAGGAGGAAGGTCACTGCTGGGATAGTGTGAGAGGGACCAAGGGCCCTGCTGGCTGAAAATCAGAGAAACTTAAACACAGAAGGACTATGTGTCTGATGGGCAGGCAGGTGGGGGCTAAGGACAGGTTCAGGCCTAGCTGGAAGGCACTTTGCATCCTCCAATTCCATGGGAGGTTAAAACCAAAAGAGCTGGGAAGATGTTCAAAGGAGGAGCAGTCCTAGCATTATCTCAAGTATGAGGGGCTTTGTGGGAGACAGATAGGGGCATGTTCATGCTTTAAACTCATACGAAGCTAAGTAAGATGAAACTCTACTTCTGAGTCCCTTCATCTCTATGAGCATGGGTGTTCTGGGGAAAGAAGATGCTGGAGAAGCAAAAGTTTGCTTCTTCCACTCCCAGATTCCTCCAGCCACCACCATACCCCTCTCAATTTAAATTCTGGGTGGTAGTAATAGTAGGTTAATTTCATTTGGTACCAGGGGTGATGGGGAACTCTGTAAGACATCCTATTTAATCAGATTTTCTAAAAATAATAATTAAAAAAACCAGCTAACATCCACTGAGTACTTACTCATTGCATTGCCAAATTCTAACGCCTGGTCTTTAATCTTGAATTAAGCTCGACCTAATGTTTTGAACAATCCTTGTACAGGGCACAATTATTATCAACAATGTACAATTGAATAAACTAAGGCTAATAGTAGTTAGATAGTTTCTCCAAATATTCAGAGAGACTCCAATAACTGATTTTGGAATGATACTCAGGTCCAACACTATGGTATTAATCATCATTTTAAGGTCTCTTGTGGTTTGAAAAGGACTAGTCTAGGGGATGAAAGGAAGTGGGGCTTCCTAAGATGTAGCACCCCCTTCCTCATCCCATTTCTTTAAGCATCAGCCATCTCCTGAAATCTTTCGGCTGGAACATGAAAGGTACGTGCACTTATTTTAATGATAACATCCTTTTGCAGTTATTGCCACTTAAGACCTTCACTGGTAATGGGATACCATTACTGCACTCACACCAGTGGATTTTCTTTCTGGCATGGGTCCTACAGAGGCTGTTGTTGAATATAAGAGTTTATAACCTCCAACATGCAAGGCTATGGATGAAACAGCATTTGCCTATTTTAAAAACATTCTCTCTTGTTTAATGAGGTTTTTAAGTGTGTATAGAAAAAATAATTAGGATGCTTTCAGGAGTATCCAACCTTTTTTTCCCTCTCCCAAGCACTGGAAGAAGAAGAGTTATTTTGGACCACACCTTACATACACAAAGACTAATGAAAGCTGATTAGCCAATAAACAAAAGGCCCATGTGTACTTTTCATACTATCCAATACCACACATAAGTAAAAAAGTCCTCAAACAATCAACATGTGGCCCATGTGTTGTAGGTTGGACACCCTATGCTTGAAGATGATTTTGACAAGAATCTCAGAGGTTTAGCTGGAGCTGACTTGAAATATGGAGATCAGATGGTCAGCAAATTGATTGAGCTCAGTATTTGTAGGAAGTTTATTGCTCTATTACCAGTTTCATCTCCTATTTGTTTGGTGTCAGCCAGTTATCAAAGGACTGACACTGAGGGCCAGTGATGGCCTTCCTTAGAGAAAGAGAGAAATATTCTCTCCGGCAGTGAAGATAGCTCCAGCAGAGTCCTCAGAGATTAAAGGGAGATGCTTGGGCTGAAATGATTAATACCTTCTCCCAGAAAAGTAACCATTCTGGCCGCTATCAAGGTTTAACTCTCATGTAAAACAATATGGAGAAATTAAGGTTCCTCCAAGAAGGGAAACCATTGAAGAAAAACATGAAATAGTTTTCCCAGTGAGCACCAGGCAATTTCCATGTTTTAATAACTGGAAAGTACTTAATTCTACCTTTTCTTTGTCACCTCATTTTTAAAAATGAAGATGTTGGGGTAGATGATTTCTAAGGCTTCTTAAAGTGTAAAAATTCTATGGCTCTAGAAAATATTTGGTAAGAATTGAGTGTATTGATAAGGTCTTTATGCCTAGATTTTTGAATTACATTTTTCTATGATTAATATTAGTATTACCATGGTTATTATCAGTAGAAAGGAAAGAAATTTGTTCTTGTTGTCATAGTTATATTTTCTGAAAACAGTCCATTCTGTTGAACACCACAGTGGCCTCTCTAATGTTCCAAGAGTCTGGATCTGTCCCCTAAATTCTGCATCTTCTCTTATAAACACACTTTTCTTATGAAAGCTTCATTATACCCTATCTTGGTTCCTCTGATATCTGCTTGACTTTGAGAGAGATACTACATCTTTCCACCCATCCCACTTAAGTCTCCCTCCACCTGCCATAGAAACTACTCAGATGGAACCTGGTATATATAGTTTTTCCTTCTTTTCCCCTGCCTTGGCTCTGAGATGTAAGGATACTAGTCCCTTTGGGACTTAAGACTCAAAGGGACTCCATTGAATTATAGCTTAGAGAAGCATGGGAATCCTATGAAGATTCTTTATCTGGTGTATTTCAGATAAATTGGTATTTGCAGTTTGGCCTGAAATGGCTACCACCATTTATTACATTGGTAATAAATTACACTGGAGAATGGTTTTGGATTTCTAAGTGACTAACTTAAAAAATAATTTTTGGCTTGTGATACATTTGTAGATTGGGGACTGACCAACCTAATCAGTGAGATAAAGAAGTTGAGATCTTTCTTCTTAGAAATGTGGATTCCATGAAAGATTTTTTCCCACTATCCTAAATTTTATCTTCAAACTTGTTGGGTTCATTATGCATACTGGAATCAGTAATCTTAGTTATAGACTCAAAATAAGGATAATAGGATCTATAAAATCCTTAGGTAATTTGCAGATCTTACAAGCACTCATATTTTTTGATCTTTTTCCCATGAGATCTTTTTCCGGCTGAAATGCTATTACAGGCAATCCTTGAGTTGCAAATATCTGACTTACATACTACTTGTACTTAGGAACGGAGGCTATTACTGTAAGTCCCGGAATTGCAAACATCCAACTTACGCATGACTCACACTTATAGAAGGAAGTTATTATAGGTAATAGGTAAAGGTACCTGTTCCAACTTATATGTGAATTCAACTTAAGAACAAACCTGCAGAGCCTATCTCATTTGTAACCTATGGACTACCTATGTTTGTGTTGTATTTCCCCAGTACTTTCTGCCCTACGGCAGACGTGCTAAGAAGGTATAGCATGGCGTAGGGAGAAGGGGGTTGGAGAGCAGCCTTTGAGGAAAGAAACCTAAACTTAGAGGGATGTTTCTGGCAGGCAGATGTGTAGTCCTGAAATTGAAATACTTCTTTTTCTACTTAAGATCATTTGTAGCATCACAGACCCTTCTTACCTGCCATTTCTTTTCTCTCTACTAGATGGTATAAAATAGAATCTTCACCTTCCTTGATGATAAATGTGAGATAAACAATGAATGGCTGAAGAGTTCAGGAATTCAGCTGAAGTTCATTTTCTTTTACACAAGGATTTTCCGTAAACTTAAGCAGGATTTCAAGTAATAATCAGTCAGTGAATACTTTTCCTGGCTTAGGTCATGACTGACCTTGAGTTTAATCCAGTTATCTGTTTTGCCTATTTTAGTAGGTCTTAAGAAAACAAGTAAAACAAAAACAAAAACAAACTTCTTAGATGAATTAGAGTCATGGGAGGTAGGGGCTGAACACGGAGCAGCAGGTAAGTCTGTCTATCAAAGGCTCCTTGGAGGTGGTGGAACATGCTACATGTTTCTTTTCTCCCGCAAAGTCTTCATTTGTTGTCTTTCTTTTGCGGTGAGTCTCAAACTGGGTGGACTAAGCGCTCTTGAATAGGCCCTTTCTCCCGCTCCCTCCCAGTGCCCGCTGTTCTCAGTGGCTGCCCCCACCCACTGCGCAGCCTTCCCAGAGAAAGAATGGAAATGTACAACAGGCCCCAGCGGCAAAACAAGCTGTGTCAGCTTCCCTTTCTTCCCTTTTGAGTTGGTAAAGAATGATTTCCAAGTTTACATGGTTCACCTGGGTTTCTATCAATCAGGAATTTTTTCTTCCTTTTCTTTTTCTTTCCCTCTCCATCTCTGACACTTGTGAGCAAAATCAGGTCTATTCCTGCTTTCCCCAGGCCTTTTTGGTCCTTAGTCTCTGGCTGGTCACCATGGCCAATGGCAGACTGCTTTCCTAGACATGTCCATTAAGACTAGAGACTACCCTAGTTGACATTTTATGTAATTCAAAGGGCATGAAGTTCTTAAAAAACAAGTCAGTTCAGCGCTCTGTGATCTTCGAGAGACCAGTACCTAAAGTAAGATAGAAAGAGATTAGCATGTTTCAGGCACCAGTGCTACGTATGTGGTCCCAGCAGAACTAAACATAATTGAGTACATGAGACATTTAGTTTGGTTGTCTATTAACAGGGTTACTGGGTGGAATTTTTCTGAAATTTGAATAAAATTAAGCCCCAAATTATTTTAATTTGATTTTAAATTTAATGTCTCCCTATAGCCCTGGAACCTTGGCTTGAATAGCTGTGGATGATTGCAGTCGTAGGAGAGAATGAAATTTACTTTCTTAGTTCAGTTTAGACATTTTTACTGAAAAAAAAAAGAAAAAAATGAAGGAAGGCAAATATTCTCAAGTTCTGCTAGAGAGGCCAGTCAGCAATTATGTTTTCCAAGGCAGCAGAAAATTAGTAGAAATCGAAGGAATCACAATATTTTGATCTGTGATTTAATACTACTGGTGACTCTGTGACCTTGGGTAAATCATTTAACTGCTCCGTGCTTTAGTGTAACTTACTATAATAAATATAAGATGTTCACATAAAAACAGGATGTAACATAGCACACTGGCCCCTAGAGTCCTAAATTGAAATTTTAACTTTGCCATTTAGTGGGTATTTAACGTTAGACTGGTTGACCTTTGGGGTCTCAGTGTGTTCACCTATGATGTGTGGAAAATGGTAATAATAACTATGTTGTAGGACTGATGTGATAGCGCACACAGAGTGCTTAAAATAGCACCAGTCTCATTCTCCAATGTTATGTTATGGCAGGTTTCTAAGAGAGAGAGCAGAAGCATGTGAAGGCTCTTTAGGCCTGAACTTGAGGCCAGCATAGGGATACTTCTGCCATGTCACTTTGGCCAAAGTGAGTGACTAGGCCAGCTCCTTTCAAGGGGAGAGGAAGCACATTATACCTCTCAGTAGGAAGAGCTACAGAGTCACAGCCAAGGGGTGGATATAAGGAGACCATCCACAGGGCCATTGGGATATTCAGTGTATCAAACCGGGCAGCTCAGATGAAGCTATTGCACTTGCATAGCAGACATTTATTTGAATGTTTGCTGTATTTCAGGCACTAATCCAGGCCTTTCCTGCCTTCAGGAAGCTTCCCATTTAGCAGAGAGACAGACACCACCCCAGCTAGCTGTGACACAAAGGGACATGTCCTATATTAGGTACACGTTCATTTCTGCCTTCTTCTGACCTGCTAAGGTGCAAATTCTAAAAATATTGAACGCTAAGGCTCAGGCTCTCCTAGTTCCTGAGCTAATCTACACTGAGTTTGGCCAGAGGTGTATTCTAGACTTATACTGCTTGGAGTGGGCTTCTTTGTTTATTTAAAATAATTTCATTTCCCTCTTTTCCTGTGATCTTTTGCTTCCTTATAATTAAACATACTTTTGTCTCAAGAATAAGGCGACCAGACATCCCACTTTTGGCGGGGACAGTCCTGATTTTTAACAATTTGTCCCACATCTTGTGGCATTTTAAAAAAGTCCCGATTTTTGGAAAGAATGCATGACAAGCTAGGGAACAGCAGGAGAATGGCAAGGAAATATACGGTTTCGGTTGCTGAAAAGGTTAATGTAACTCCATTTGGGAATGAAGAGGTTAATGTAACTTCATTTGGAAATGAAAAGGCTAATGTAAACTCCCTACTCCCCTCCTAGGCAAGGTATCAGAAGGAGATGGGCTCCCTCCCTTGCTTCTAGACAAGGACAATTA